>CAIGRK010271782.1:0-10098 GCA_903798315.1 Fraxinus greggii | reverse complement strand
CCAATTCTTCAATCTTAACAGCATGTAGATAGATCCAACCAATTCTTCAATCTTAACAGCATGTAGATCCTTACTTTTATCGATAGTCGTAACTTTATGCCTAAATCTTTCAAGTAATGTTCTCAAGATTTTTCAGACAATCTTAAATTCACGAATTCTCTTACCTAGGTTAAAATTAGAATTAACCATGTCATTGACTGGTCTCATCATCATTCATCCTAATTTCTTCAAATCTAGTGGTAAACATTTGTAATTTAGAACTCTTAACAGCCTGAGGTTCCTCATGTGTGGTTTGTAAAATATCTCGAACCTCTTTAACAACTTCCCACATAGACACACGCCTAAATTCATCAGGTAATACGGCCATATATAAAAAATGAAGTCCTTTACTATTACAATTATACTCATCTAAATCTTTCTTAAATTAAGTTGAAATGTCAGTAGGGGTAACTACACCTACAACTATGGTAGATGGGACGGTCTAATATTCACTATGATCAACCAATTATGCTCATCCACCGATTTCAAGAAGGCTCTCATGACGGGACAAATAATGAATTATTCATCTAGAATATTAGGGTTAGGAATCAAATTTGGGCTTTGATACAGCTTGAAAGTTACTAGTTCAACCTTAAAATCACCTAATAGGTGAATAACGCGAAATTAAATTTATCAATTGACAGCAACATGTCACTTTTTAATTGTTCTAGTTATCTAGTCAATCAAGTCAAGTTATCCTATGTTGAATTGGCAGAATAAATAATTAAAACAATAAATAACACAAGATTTGATGACCGAGAAAACCCTTAATTGGGTAAAAACTTCAGGACCAAACCAATAGTTTATACCATAGACAATAAGAACTTATAGTATGATCCAGCCTAAAAAACCTACGAGACTCGCTGATCCAATTCATGCAATTTCCAAGACCCGCTGGAACGTGCTTCACTTACTCCTGTGGTTGATAAGAATTCAATGTGTGTTTTAGATTATAAGAATTCAATGTTTTTCTCAAACTTGTGATTGGTTGATCTCAAAAATCAAAATGTTAATCTCAATATTTGAATGAACTATTGGATCTTGAAATAATGATATAGGGAAGTAAAACAATGATCAACCACCAGCAAAAACATAATGGGTATTGGCTATTTATAATATGAGGTATTTAGGTTGTATATGGTAGATAAAACTCTTGAAAAATACAAACTAGGGTTTCTCGAAAAATATTGTCGCTTAAACGTCAGGCTAGCGACATGTGAAACGAACGGTGTCGCTTGAGCGAGAGCTAGGCGACAGGCGAGATACAAAGATTCTGGTTTGACACTCGAGCATCAGCTAGACGACAGACTATCGTAAATTCGGCGACTCTTTCTTCTTGTTACATTCTTGAATCCAAAGACTTCTAATTCATCTATCCAACCCTCAAAAAGGCTCCTTAACTTTTATAACTCTTTTGTAACAATCATATTCTTTTACAATAATCATTTTGTATAAAGAATTGCTAATACAACTAAAACCTAACATACATGACACTATGGTTAATATTCCTTCCTATGTGGAGGGAATCTATGAAATGATGTAATGAATGAATTCAAAATCAAGAGTGTAAATGTTGTCATGTGGAAGAGCGTAGAGAGGTATGTAAGGGACATTATAAATGTAGCATGATTGATTTTTTTAAGTCCACATAAGATTGGAATATTACTTCTTGATTTTAGTGATGGCTGATGGGGCTAACGGAATGACTATATTGAAAGTAAATTAAAATTTGATGATCCAGTTGAGATTTCATCCGAGCTATAGGGCAAAATTTAAATTAACCAAAGGGGGACAATAATAAAATAAGATTGTTAGAAACTACAAAGTTAATTGAGACACAAATATTGAAAATAATATAAGAATTTGTATAATTTTCGAAGGATCTAGAAAAATACACCCATGATATGAGAGCTATACCTTCACTTGACCCGAACCTAAATATAGACTTGCGAGTCCTAGCTTGCTCACCCAATTTGATACCCTAACTTCGTAGGTGAAAAAAAAAATCTCTATTTGGTAGGGATTAAAATCAGATTTTTAGTATATTTTGATAAAAAATGATGAAATGTGTGGTTAAAAAGTTGTGGATCTTATAAAATCTGAGATTAAAATTAATTGATACCAAATAGGGATGAGAGTGAAGCATTGTCGGTACTAGAAGTATGTCACTTATTTTGCTGTGAAAATATTAAGAATTAAAGTACAAATTTCAAGACGAATTCATTAATGGAGTTTTCAGTGATAAACACACATTGTGACCCTAAAGTTTCTTGAATAATGTTCAGCAATAATTTCACAGTGCTAACCAATAATTTAAGATAATAAAATATTCACTCTAATGTTACAAAGTAAGCCTATAAAGTTCCACATATATCAATATTGATCCTAGTGGCTTCCATTGCTTCCCAACACGGAAACACTTTTACTGTAAATTAGACTAATCATATGATTATAAGCATGAAAATTTATGTAAATCATAATTACTTCTCTTTTTGCTGCATAGAGTGCTCCACTCCATTCTTATTCCATTTATGCTTAATTAGTTTCATTTCCCACTAATTATAAGTTGAAAAACAGTAAGGGTCCGTTCGATAGACAAATGTGGAAAGGAATTTCAATTCCATGTCGTTGAAAAATAAAAACCCACAAAATCCATAGGAATTCGTTTTCCATGAAAATAAAGAAAATACAGCTTAAAGTAGTTATACCCCGGAATTCTGTTTCCATTTCCACGTTGCAATCAAACGGTCAAAGTTTCGTTTTATTCAGATGTGACATTTTATATGGAATTCCATGCTTTCATACGGACCCTAAATAAAATCTCTATATAATGTGAAGTTCTAAGCCACTTCTCTTACATGCAGTAAATAAGAAGTAAAATGTAAGTTAAAGAACTTACTTATTTTTGCTTATAAGTTATTCTTTAGATCTTTTAACTTTTGTTAGTTTATAATTATATGATCTTTTTTCTTCCTTTCAGATTATAATTTGATGATGAAGTCTTTGGTTGTTCTCTTCCTTGCCTCGTTGTTGATCGCGGGAAATTACCAAGCTCGCGCAAAAATGCTTCCTAGAAGGAATCATCGTGCCCTAACCAGCGACGTACATCTTGGTGGAGAAGAGCGAATCACAGGTAATGATAATAGTAAATCTGCGGATAATGAAGCTAAGAGTGGTACCAACAATGAGGTAAATGAAAACCATGAAAATTATGAAGGGACGTCCGGATCAGACTCACACCGATTATTCCCAGAGGAGGGAAAACCTAAATACAACCCACCTCGCCATGTCTAGGAGCGATTTATTTATCTATATCGATCTTGGGTTTGATTTAAAATGTGTGTAATGATGTGGAACAATAATCTAAGTTGCATGCCAAAAGTGTAACATATATATGGAACATGAAAGTTTAAGAAAGTGTGGGGTATTAGTTTGTGTAACAAGTATGTCTTGTATTAATGTAACAGTAAAAATGTTTAGTGTAAATTGCATTGTCCACAATAAGGCAAGCCATGGCTGCAAGAATTTCTGCTTGTTGAAGTGTTAAAAATGTTTATAAGCTCTCGGTTTGGCCCTATTTATTATTTTTCAAATTTATTTCCAACCACATAAAATTTATGGAACTCATAATTTTTATCGACTTTTCAACTATAAATTTTATTAACTTTTATCAAAATTTATTAAAAATCTAATTTTTATCAAAACTAAACACGAACTAACTAAACATATATGTGTGTGTTTCAATAGTAAATGCAGGGCCTTTTGTCAAACACATTATCCTGTGTTATCTTTTTTCGACATAAAATGACATTAAATCTGTGTGTCACATTGTTTAGGATGATGAATTTCGACATGAATTCGTGTTCTCTTCTTCGTTCGTTTTCAAGTTTTCAACTCGTCGAAATATTTGATACTAATTGACAAATCAAGAATTATTAAACTCATAAAAATATATAGACAGCCATATTCATGATTTATGGAATACCTGCATGCACGATTAAGCGAATTTAATTCTTGGAATGAAATTAGACACGTGATTTTTTAATATAATCTAAATGTACTAGTATCACTTTAATCTATTTCTACAATAAGGACAAATTTCAAATTTAAATAGTGAATCAGTCAATACTACAATTTTTTAATATAATACGCAAGCCCTTATACATTGGACCATTGGTTTTAAACGAATATTAGTTGAATCACACACTGCTTTTCCAGTTCAAGCACCCAAGTTATATTAACTCAAGTTATCATTGACACTTTTAATTTGCATGCTCAATATACAATAACACAAAATAAATAAAAATCATAATTTATTTATTATAAAAAAATTATTTTGCATCAACAAAACTATACTATATGGACGTAAACTCAAGTTTCATGCACTTATACAAGTGAACTTTTTAAACTTTGAGAGTCGCTTAATTTATTAGTTGATGAGTGTGTTTCACTCATCATTAATCTTAATCTTGATATTACATTTGATTTTTAGGGTCCGTTTGATTGATAGAAGTTGACCAATTCCATGTAAGTTGAAAAATAAAAAATCAAGTACCCCATAAAAATACATTTTTCATGAAATTGGCAAAAAACCAAGTTTAAAGTGGTTGTAACTTAAAATTCGAATTTCATTTTCACTTTAGTATCAAACAGTCAAAGTAGATATTGAATTCCTGGGACATTTTTCATGAAATTTAAACAAATCAAACGGATCCTTAGAGTTTTAGAATGTTTTGATTTGTGTTTTTGCGTTATTTTATAGGTTAGATGAATTATTGTAAACGGTGCAAAACTTGGAGAAGAGACTGATGTTGGCATGAATCAAGGTGAAGTTGATATTGATTTGGTAAAATTTGATGATTGGAAACTAAAAGAAAGAAGTGAATAACAACAAAAAATAGTGAAATCTAAAGTTTGAGGACTCAATTGTAACTTTTTAATAGTTGATTTGGACCGCAAAACGATAACCGGAGATTGCTAAGAGTCAATCGAATGTAATTTGAAGTAAAAAAATGAGTGAAATATGATCAAAATATCTTCACAATCAATTTTCAACCGCACGAATATGTTCCGGAGTTTTAGTTGGAGATTAAGACCATTTTTTGATATAGTAAACATTTGAATTGAAAAACGCTATTTGAAGTAAAGTTGTAGCTCATTGAGTTATCTTTCCAAATCATTTTGAATCGCTTCAATTGGATATCGAGAGAAAAAATTATGATAAAAATACTCAAAAAATGTAGTGCCGATTTTCCCTCCTAAAGTGGGCGTCGTGACACCGAGTGTCAGTAACGCGGCAGCGGCACCATCAACACGAAGAATTTGAATTCTTCTTGGTTTCTTTTTAAAGATCGATCAGACCCCCACTTTTGGAAAGACGTCAAGATTATATAAATACCAATTAAGAGGACACTTTTGGGAGGACAATTCAACCGGGCAAGAAATCAATGAAGAAAGCAAGAACAACATTGCGAAGAAGACTGAAGATCTACAAAAAAATAATTTTTTTTTCTCAACTATGTTGTTTTATATAATTTTAATTAGTTTCTATGGCTTATAGCATGAACTAAAATTCTAATATGGGGGTTTGATGTAACCATGATTTGAGACCATCTTTTGATTTTATAATAATTATTTCTTTGAGATTTTTCAATTATGTTTATTTATATAGTTCATTCTTAATGCTTTCAATTACTTAATCACTAATTGAATGATTTGATTGTCTAAATTTCGACATTGGAGAGGGGAAAATTTAGATGCGATCTTAGAATAACACAACCTAAGTTTTATAAGTTTCGAGAGAAAAGTATAGAATCTTTGGTGCATATTCCACATAAGAACGATAAACTTGATAATTTCTTGATTTTAATTCGGAATATAGATATTGGAATTAAATTCCAACAACAATTTTTACTCGACACTCGAGAGAGGGAGTATAATGAAATTAGAGTTTTAGCTTATAAATTTGAGAAAATTAATTAGAAATAACTAAAGAATTTAGAAATATAGTTTATAGTTAGGTGAAATTACAACCCTAAACTTTCTCATCTTGATTAATTCTTCTAAATTGCATTGAAATCGTTGGATTTGTTTTCGCATTTATCATTAAATTTAGTTATAACATTAATTCCAAAATTCGATCATCTAGATAAAATAATGTACATAATTATTGTAATTAATATAAATTGAATTCAATCCACGTGTGTTCGACATCCTTACTTGATTTTTATATTATAAAACTTGATATCGTACAACTACAGTTCATTCACCTTATAGAAAATGCGTAACATTAGTCCTACTCTCATTGGACCGAATTCTGGCTTCGACAATGATAACCATATTTCTCGAAATGATATTAATAAAAATTAGAAGATGCAAATAAAGTGTAGGTTATATATATCATCTATATGAGATTTGTTAAAAGCGAAGGGAAAAATGGTCTTTAATATTGAAATTGCCTTATTTATTTATTTAGCAATTTTATTTAGTACTATTGGTGTTTAACATCAATCTACGTGGTAGCACTAATTTCATTAAGTTATATATTCAATTAATAAAATGAATTATGATCCATTTAATAGAACTTGTGAAATAATGTTCAACACAACTGGTCCTAGATAACATTTTTTTTTATTGTGTCCATTAGAGATAAAATATGCTTTGAAATTGGGAGATTTGGATCGAGTTCCCCATCAAAAACGAAGGTTAGGGACTAAATTGATACAAGGGCCACATGTCGGGGACGAATAGTACAACATTTCCCTAGATTATTAACATTTTGGCGCCAATTCTTTAATCTTTTAGTTCTACTGTTCATTTAATTGATTTACAAGAAAATTAAAGTAGCACAATTGCTATTTTCAATTTCCAGAAAAAGAGAGAGGAGATTATCAGATGGAGCCAGGAGCAGGAGAAGGCTCATCGACTGACGATTACGAATCGTTGATTTCGACTACCGACGCTGAGCTGCTTAAGCGCGCATGGCGGAACGAAAAGGCAGCGCCGGAGATTCTAAAATTCGAGGCTGCTTTAGTTCAGAGATCTAGACAACAGATCCAGTTGATGGTATACTTATACAATTGTTTAATTGGATTAATTATCCTTTTGAAACCCTAATTGTCATGCCCACACATTTTACTTTCATAACGTTTTTGAGTCAGTACTAGCAACAGCGATAGAATTGGTGCTAATCGTTATTTGCCCTTCTGCGTTGTTGTCCTGCATCTGTTTGATAAAATGCGTTAACGAAAAAAATTATTTAATGGGCTTCCAGATTTCCGTATGAGTGCGTGGTTTGGGGTGGAGGTGGGGTTTATTGACTAATGATTTGACGCCATGAGAGACAACTTGTTGAAGGAATTCATCTATGTTTTTATTTAACTATGTGATGTTCAAATTTTTTTCTCCAATTTTTGCTGAACCTTCTGCTTTTAGTATTGAATTCGAGGTGGCTTTAGTTCAGGGATCCCGCCAGCAGATTCAATTGATGGTATACTTTATAATTTTTTTAATTGAATTAATTAATCTTTCTAAAACTTTAATTGTTTTCCCCACACGTTTTGCCTTTTTATCTTTTTTTCTACTGTGGGGAGGGGTGTTATATTTAGCTTTTGATTAAATGCATTCAGCTGTGGCTTTAATTTAATTTTTTGATCAATTTTTCGTGGAATTTGTTTTAATTTGTAGAGGCAATATGTTCAAAACGCATTTATGGGGGTAATCTATTGCTTGTTCCAATTCTAAAAGCTGCAGCTTTTCTTCTTGTTTATGTAATCTTTATGGCAGTTTTCTCTAAAATTTTGCAGTTTTTGAATAATATAAAAACCTACGATTTTATTTGAAATTATGATGTTCAATTTTTACCGAAATTTGTGCTTAATGTGTTTACTCATTTAATTGGAAAAAACTCTTAATTGCGCAAATTGTAAAAGTTGAAGCTTTTCTTTTTGTTCATGTAATCTTACATTTTTCCCCCTAAAATTTAGCAGCTTTGAATAAACATAGCTAAGGTTTTATTTCAATTCTTTGATGTTCAATTTTCTAGAAACCAAAAAAAAAAAAATGAATGTTCATGTGAAATGAATTCCAGTTTTGGTGGACTTTGGCAGAGTAAACTCTCAACAGATTGTACCAAAAATTAAAATTATTATTATTTTTTTAAACTATGCTTATATCATGGTTTATATTAAATGGATGGATAGTATAAGGCATGACGTGATTTTATATCCTTTAGCAGAAAGGCACTTGAATATAATGTTGAATTTGGGTGGCTCGCCGTAACCTGCATTCTGGTTTCTTGAGTCCTGGTGGAATTTTTCACTATTATGAATAGAATATGGATGTATTACAGAATATGATGAAAATTTAATCTTTTGGATGAATCGATGAGTTGCAATGCAGATTATGTCACTTTGAATTTTTTATTTTTACCTAATTATACTTTAGCTTTCAAACATGCACTTCACTGCTTCGACTATGTGTGGAAGAGAAGAATCTACAAATTTCCTTCACAGAAAACAAAGAATTTCAACATAAAGCATGTCTACATGATCAGGATTAATGGATTATTATGCCGTCCTAAAAATAAAAATGTTAAACAAATTTGTGCCTAGATAAAATTTATGTAAGTGTTTCTACACCATTCTTGGATAATTGAAATTTCTATTACAAGTGACTGCTACATGCATCTAATTTCACACATGCCTGCTCCTAGTACTGTAAATATCAATCTACCCGTCTTCCTCTGCTAGCTTCACAAACTTTTTCTTTTCAATCTCTCTCTCTCTCTCTCTCTGGTATGATTCAGAATTTTTAACTACCTTGTTGAAAAATAATAGATTGTAAACAATTATTGTAGATAAAGCTTTTGTATTCTCAATCTATCATCCTAATATTTCATTTGCTTATGAAGTATGTGTTCGTGTGTGTCCTTTTGATTTACCCGTGGTTGATTGGAAACTGCAAATTAATATATGGAAGAGAGAGATTTTTTTTCCAACCCTCTATTATTAATGTTCTAATCTTTTTACTTTTTTCATTTTTGAATTTATTTATAGCAATATTTGAAATTTATTAGTTCAACCCTAAAATCATCTAATAGGTGAATAACGCGAAATTAAATTTACCAATTAAAACCAACAAATCACTTTTTAATTGTTCTAGATGTTTAGTAAAACACGTCAAATTATCCTATGTTGAATTGTCGCAATAAATAATTAAAGCAGTAGATACCATAAGATTTGATGACGAAGAAAAACTTTAACGGGGTAAAAATTCCGGGATCATACCAGTAGGTTCCACTATAGATAATAAGAACACAGTATGATCCAACTTAGAAAATTTACTAGACTCGCTGTCTAATTCCTACTGTCTCCAAGAACTACTGGAACGTACTTCACTCATACATTTTCCCCGATATTCTGAAATTGTCTGTCTCCCGTGGAACACCGAGAACGTCTTGTTCCTATACTCTTCCTATGCTTCTGGTTCAATCTCCCTCAATCTTCAGTAACATCTGAAAGCTATTGAAAAGTACATTCTTGATGATATCTAGGAAGTTAGTGCTTTGAATTATATGAATTTGATGTTTTTCTTAAACTTGTGGTTGATTGATCTCAAGAATCAAAAGGTTAATCTAAATATTTGGATGTGTTCTTGGATCTTGGAATAATGATATAAGGATATAAAACAATTATCAACCATCCCCAAAATCGTAATGACCATTGGGTGTTTGTAATATGAGGGTTTAGGCAGTATATGATAGTTAAAACTCTTGAAAAATGCAAACTAGGGTTTCTCAAAAAGACTGTCGCTCAAGCGCCAGGCTAGCGACAAGTGAGCCAGAGGTGTGTCGCTCGACCGAGAGCCGGATGACAATGAGTCTGCTTTGGACGCTGGAGCATCAACTAGACGACATGCTAGCGTAAATCCGACGACTCTTTCTTCTTGTTCCATACTCGAACCCAAAGACTCCTAATTCATTTATACAACCCTCCAAAAGACTTGTTGACTTTTACAACTCTTTTGTAATGATTTTATTATTTTACAATAATCCTTTTG
>CAIGRK010271739.1:0-20993 GCA_903798315.1 Fraxinus greggii | reverse complement strand
CGATGACAACAAAAAAGACATAATATTATTTGCCGTCCCACATGATTTTTTTTTCCCCATATCCAGGAAACCTTTAAAGTTAGCTCTTGACTTTTCATTTTGAAAATCTTCTCATTATTATTGTTTTTGAATAGAAAAATATGACTAGTTGCTCTAATATTAAGAGATAATGCAATTTGGATTTAGGCAAGTGTTGTGTTAATTATGCCCAAAATATCTGATACCAATTGTTGGGAATTCAAGAATCACGTATCGCTCGATACTACTTGGTATGAAACCAACCACCGAATTGAGATTTGAAATTATATAGCATAATAATGAAATATTTGATCACAAGCAAAAGAATCTAAGAAAATATGATAGAAGAATTATGAAATTTTATTGCACCAATAATAATGGAGAAATATACAATTGATTATAAAGTTCCAGTAATATCTTTTCTCACATTATTCTCGCACCATAAAATTGTATAAAATAGCCTAATATTTATAGGGAATATGTAGGAGACGTCCAAACCCTTCTAATAGAGTTGCTGATGAAGTATGATGCCAAAAATCGAGTCCAAAACGAAAAATGAGAGAAAAACGCGAAAAATCGAAATAGATGCGGGCGCCTGGCGATGCGGCACCGGGCATTATGCCCAATTTTTTTTCTTCCAAATTATTTTCTCCATCCCGAACTCTTTTTCAAATCAAATACAAATTTCTAACTTCCAATGGATTTCCAAAATAGAACTTCAACTTGACATAGGACTCCAATAGCATTCCAAACTGAATTTTTCTTGACGTGCACTTCAATTATAATTTTTCAACTAATTCAACAAGAAATTCGTTTCACACCCAAATTCTAATAGCAAGAAATTCATGTAGATATATCTATAGAGATTAACAAGTGTGTATATATTGGATTTTACTCGAATTGAATTTCAATAAATATCTTTCAACTGTGACTATTTTCTTTTCTAGAGTTTGTTTGAGCTCCATAGTATTTTGATGAAAAATGTGTTGTTAAAAAATAACGAAAAGTTTTAGGTTTGCGTATAATAGCATTTTATTAAAAAATATAGGGAAAGAGAAAAATGTATTTTAAAATTAATAGAGATAAAACAAGAGCATAGCTAATTAAAATTGACAATTTATGAGAAATGTTACTCGGCTAACTTATTTGTAGAATAATCTATTGTAGCATGTGTACTTTCTTGAGCTTGTCAGGTCATCAATGGTTTGCACGCTTCACACATGGTAAGTGCATCAAATACGGCGTGTGGACTTTGGATAACAATGTTCTCAGAATCTGATCGAATCGGCTAATTCGATCGAAAAAATCAAGAATTGAATCAAAATCCGGTCCGATAATACGAGAAAAACCGTATATAAAAAACCAGGTACAAAACCGGTAACCCATCCGGTTCAATCGAAACATGGTCCGATAAGTTTTACTCCATTTTTCCGGGTCGGAGTTCCGGGGAAGGCAAGTTGATTTGGGCTAAATACAGTTATAATCTTGATTTCAACATATCCCCTAATGTTGTTATCATCTTGAAGTCGGAACTGTTTCGGTGTGAGGAAGAGATTGATTGGGCAGGTTATAAAACTATGCAGTGGAGGATAGAAACTAGAAAGGCTGTCGTGTGGGAAAGGTTTTTATTGATAATAGGGTTTTTGATACATGAGTTGTAAAGAATTGTTCTTGCCCATTTTATTTTACCACTTGATATAAATTGCTATTTAAATAATAAAATGTTGAATAATTGATTTTGAAATGCTATTTTGAATAATACTGTTTTTTTAATGTAGTAGATAAATCTATTTATTTATTTATTAGTTTTATTTCGGATCAAACCCTATTCGATTTCGGTTCGACCATTTGACCCTGACCCTTTAACTATTTCGGGTCGATGACCGGTTTGATTTTCAAAACGTTGATGGATAATCAAATTTTATTAATGCTTTATCATATATTCGTCATGCTTTAAGATTTTCATCTTCATGCTATTTGATGAAAAGCAATTGTGGATAATACGAGAGTTGCATGACTATTGACTAATGATATAATTAGAGTTAGCTCAACTTCTAAGAAAATGAATCTCACATTTATGTAAAACCTCCAAATTTAGTGTCTGTTTGACAATTATTATTTAAGTAAAATGAAATTTTGAAAAGTAATTTTTTGGAGAATATATGACAGTAAAGTAGAAAAAAGTTTTGAGTTTATGTACTGTTTGAATGCGTGATTAAAAATGAGTATGTAGTAGAAAGAATTTGGAAATAATGATTGTCAGACAAGGCTTAAGAATTTGTTTTCAAAGAATTTGACTATCAAATATTTGAGGCAGTTTTTCTTCCTTTTATATAATAATTAAAAGCATTTATTTTCATGATTCAGTTTATCGACATAAACTATTTTGAAAAATAAAGCAATCGAAATATAATATAAACATCATGGATGGAACACCGTCCATAAATAAAGTAATAAAGATATAAATTTTAAATATTGATGTCATAAAGTTTTTCGATAGCGAAATAAACAATTAGAAAAATAACTTATCCGACATTTAATATTATAATTAAAAACTAAATAAATACCTTACATTAACTGACATAATTATAGTGTTCGGTGGAGATTAAAATCGAATTAAAATTGAAAAACTAATCGATATTGTTGACTTTTATTAGACGAGTGAGACCCAATAACGGTTATATTTTTAATTTTAATTGACTTTTAATCTCAATCAAACAAGACCAATATTTCATCTGTAACTTATTAAAAATAAAAAATAAAATCATTTGAAATCATTTCCTCTTATTAAACCAGCCTTTAAGTGGGGTCATCCTGAAAAATTGTTAGGTAACTAAGTTTGAGAGTATTTAAGAAACTTTGAGAATTTAATTATAATAAATATATTAAATACAGAAATTAAAGGAAGTGTAACAACATTCATTAAGAATCCATTTGATAGGTAAATATGGAAAGAATTTTCAATTCCATATTAGTTGAAAAATAAAAACTCACTAGACCTTTATGAATCTGTTTCCCATAAAAACACAGAATATATAATTTAAAATGGTTGTACCTTGAAACTCGATTTTCATTTCCACTTTGCAATCAAACGGTGAAAGTGAAATTCGTTTTTCTCGAACGTGACATTTTTCATTCAAATCGTTGAAATCAAAAAAGGTTTAAATACAACAAAAAATATAAATAACTTCACTATGAAGCTTTAGCTACACACCTTTACCAGTATGAAAATGATGCTTCAGGCAATTTGATAAAGGACAAAGGAGAAATGGATAGGTGACTAACTAGGTATTAATTAATATTATATTATTCCATCCAATTATTTGCTTTTCATGTATTTACTTTTTGAAGTAAAGTTGACAATTTAAGCACACTATTTTTAATAATAAGTTGACCTTTTCAACCTTTTCTAATGAGTTTAACTTAGAATAAAACACGCATCCTATATTCAGTCCTTTATTCCATTAGTTTTTAAATAGATAAAGTGAAAAAAAGTTAAATTGTAATACGCTAGGAAACTCCCTTGGCATCTAACTAAATAAAGAATAGGATAGAAGACTTCATATACAAGTTAATTAACCCATGTCTATTAGGGGTTACAATTTGAAAAACGATGACTTCATACACGATACAATATTATAGGCCTATTTGGCAAGGCTTATGTTTTTGAACGAGTCACCGTGGACCAACATCTTTTAAAAGTTCTTCTAATTGAAAGAAACACTTCGAAAAGTATTCAAATAGGTTCAAATGTAATTTTTTTATTCTTAGAAGTAACTTTTAATTTTTTAAAAGTCCTGTTAAATGGACGGTAAGATAGATCGCTCTTTTCTCTTGGTGGAGGAGGTTCCTTTTTGTCCTTTCTTTTAGATTAGAAAATAAAAAAGACTATATGCTAATGGCATATACAAGATGGTACCAATACTAAATCCTGTTTGGTGGGAATTAAAATCAATTTTTTTAGTAAATTTTGATAAAAAAAAATTGATGAAATGTATGGTTGGAAAGTTTTGGAACCCATAAAATATATTGTTACAATTGATTTTTGATTTTGATACAATTGATTTTTGATTTTGACTTAGATTAAAATCTAAATTTTAATTACTGCCAAACATGGACTAAATCTTTTTCTTAATAAAAATGGTACTTTACTTTCCATCATAATTGTTCATACATTGTGTATCTATTTGATAAAGACATTGTTAATTAAATAACATATTAAAAAGTATTAGTACAAGCTATCTATCAAAGATTGAGAATCAACATGTCACAAGTGAGCTTTACTAGCATAATTTCCAACGTTTCTTCTTTTTTCCTTTATTTTTTCAAATGATTAATCTATATGTACATAGGGGTACACATAGGGGTTGACATAATGTGAGTGTGGTGGAGCCCACGATACTGTAGCATAGACCCCACCCCACTCACATTATGTCAATCTCTAGATGTACATCTATGTACACATAGCATGACCATCTTTTTCAAATGGCCATAGAAATTTTTTTTATGCCCTTCATCACTTCTGTTAGAAGCTTGATTAGACAGGAGTAGGTTCTTTACTTTTCATGATGCACTTGAACTTAATTAATTAGATTAATTTTGATTTTTAATTATATGGGCACATAATTCTTAGTAGTGTCCACTCACATCAAAATGTAACTTATTTAATTAATGACATTACATTTTGCTAATACAGAAAAAAATTTCTAAGTATAGTAAACAACCCCAATCATCCAAAATATAACTACAAAATGCAACCAAGGGAGAATAATAAGATAATTAAACCAATTATCTTAACAATATTGAGAAAGAAACTTTACATTTTACATTCATAATTGTAAATGTATATTATATATTATCATTTAAATCAACTAAATTATAATCAACGGAGGAGAAGAACTATTAGAATAAATAATTAAATAAGTGAATTTTTATATCACTCTCTCTTTTTCATTTATATATGTCCATAAAAGGTACTTTAATTAAGATATAATTGTTAAGTAATTAAGAATGAAAGCAATACCAAATGTGAAAAAGTTAGTACTCGTTCACATTTTCTTTCAGAAGTCATAAATAAATTATTATTTTTTGAACAAAATATAAAAGTATGATACCAAAAAAACAATAATTAAATAGTGGGTGACAGAGCCTCAATAATTAGAAATTGAGTCGAACATATGCTTTAAATGTCATTTTTAAAGAAGATATTAACCTTTAATGAGAAAAAGGAAGATTTTAGCTCCACCTGAATTTTGGCACTACATATGTGAAAATGGAAGTTTGCCTTTCCCACTAAAATATATGGTTGGGCATACTAAAGTATAAAGGGAACCCAAACTTTTTATTCAATATAATTGTGATTAAATCAAGAGGGTTGTTACTATATGATTCCTTGAACTATATGCTCCTTAGATTCTTTAAATAATTAAATGCTTTAAAAGGGAACTAAAGGTGTTAAACGGCTGTGTCGGCAACATTTTGTTAGCCTGAACTCGATCAGGACAAGCATATAATTGGTACACGATTGAATAATATAGAAATAATAGCAATTGAATAAATGATTGGTGTCTGTCTTCCAAGGTCACGAGTGTTGAAACTTTGGCCAATTACTCCGGGCATATCAAGCATACCCATAGTACGACCTTTATTGGGTTGGGCTATGTCTAGCTTGGACGATCCAACCCCTCTTTTGTGGATTTGATATAGTTGTTACTCGTTGAAAAGAAAATGTGCAACTCAATAAAAATAAATTTTGGGCCTAATTAGGCCAATGAAGCCTGTTTGACGAACTGAAAGGCCCAATAATACCAATCTTTTGGAGGATCTTTTGTGTTTTGCTCCAAGAAATTTATTGGGAAAAATTGACATAAATAGCAGTTAATGCCTAATGGGGACGAAAAGGGGTTTGTATTCTTATGTATACTAGTCAATTTCTTATTGCATGACACCGACTAAATGAAATAAAAAATATATGTAACACAAATGAATGCAGAAAAAAAAGGGACTAACAGCAAATTCAATTAAAGTAATGCTGCAAATTCAATTAACCTCATATAAAAAATTGAATATCATATAGTTATAAAACCATAATTGAAAGCATATAATTTCAATTCAAATGTGATTACTGAGATGAAAGAGTCGTTCTTTTCAAACTATGGAGTTTTCACAAATCTCCCGTCATATGAGAGAGAATGACTTTTTTACGTGTAAGCGGCACAGGGCAGGACGGATGAGAAAAGTGGCGAGAAGAAGACAAAGAGGAGGAGGAAACAACTAATTAATAATAATAATAAAACTCGACCAGTCGCATCTCTTTATCCTGCATTTGTTTACATATTGTACCTTTGATGAAGGCGTTGAGGTCATCAGGACTGCCACGGAGACTGCTCACACCGAATGCTCTAAATCGCTCCGAAATTGGTTGATTTTCATCCAACAGATCGCACAAGAATTCCTTAGAAGCTTTCTCAACAGTTTTCGATTTGCAAGCAGCCATTCTGAAAGCGAATGGGAAGAAATCAGTAGAGACTATATATCGAGTTTTTTAGGGTTAAACCCACCGGCCCCTTTATGTCATCGGTTGTTATGGGCCAAAATCACAGGCCTTATCCTTATAGCTTTGGGTCAGTCGAGTCCAGTATTAATTTTAAGTTCAAGTTGTTTAGTTCAGTTTGTTAAGTCCAGTAGATACTATCTGGGTCATGGTATTTCACGGTTCCAACTTGTATCATAATGAGCGACGTTTCAATTAGTTATATGCATGTTTAAGTTAGTTATTTGCATTTTCTGTTGCAGTGGGTCAATTAAGCATAGTGGGCTGTTATTGGTTATTTCACCAGTCCTTGTAATTCTTTATTTATATGCTGAATTATCAATACAATGGATAGGTTTTCAGAGTCATTAAAAGTTTACAAATTGGAGGCCGGGCACCTCGAATCGCCTACCAAATCTACAAGCCGCAAAATTACAATTTACAGAAGTTATAATAGTGGAATCAGAGCTCCTGATCCTGCGCCATGGCTGAGAGTACACGCCAAGCTCTTCTGTCTGATGCGATGTCCATCCTCAAGGACAAAACTGTTAACCTGCGGAAAGAACAAAACAAACAAAAAATCATGATGGAAGCCGTGTTGCAGCAACTCAGCAACCTGGCAACCAGTTATGAACAATTAGCAGCACATAAAGCCAAGATGGAGGGAATGGAGAAGGGTCATCCAACACGTTCATTCCGAACCCATTGTTTGAAGGACATGGGGGAATAGAAGCTAGAACTCTTAGGCTTGATTTTCCTAAATTTGATGGGTTGGAGCCAATGGATTTGATCCTTGAGGCTGAACAATTTTTTGATTATTTTCACACTTCTGATGAGCAAAAACTAGACATTGCCTTCTTCCATATGGAAGGAAAAGCTTTATCATGGTTTGGTTGTTAAAGGATTCGGGTCCTATTGGGAGTTGGAAGGATTTCACCAAAGCCCTTAAAATACGGTTTGGACCCTCTACATATGAGGATCCAATAGGGGCTTTCACTAAATTGAGGCAAGTATCCACTGTTGAAGAGTACCAAATTGAATTTGAAGTTTTATCTAACAAAGTTAAGGGACTCACAGACGAATTCAGAATTTCTACATTCATTACTGGCCTAAAGGACGAGTTAAAAATTATGGTAACCATGTTCAAACCTACTATATTTTCAGCTGCCTTTGGTTTAGCAAAATTGCAGTAAGAAGAGGTGACAAGGAGATATAAGGGGGTCTCAGGAAACCCTGCCATCCAATCTTAGCCAACCCAACTTACAACTCCAAAATCTTCGCACCAATTCCGATACAAAGAGTACCTCCAACACCGCCCAAACCTGAACCCAGAAATTTCCCCAATACCTTAATCCAAAGCAGAAAAACCTCATTTCCTATTAAAAGACTAAACCAAGCCCAAATGCAAGAGAGAAGGGAAATGGGATTATGCTTTAATTGTGATGAGAAGTTCCACCTGGGGCACAAATGTAGCAAACCAAGAATCTTTCTGTTGGAGGGATTGGAAGAAACTGTCGAAGAGGAAGCTGAGTCAAGAGAGGGGAAGCTAGCCATAATTCAACCCGAGGAACCCACCAAGGAGGGAGAAGAGCTAGGGGAACTGCTAGGCATTTCTTTACATGCCATGACAGGTTCATTAGCTCCAAAAACTATGAGGATTGAAGGGTTTATTAACAATCAGAAAGTTTTGATTCTTGTTGACACAGGAAGTACGCACAGCTTTGTGGATCCATATGTAACAAGGAGGGTAAAACTGCCAGTAGGAGAAATCCATCTAACAGTTAAGGTAGCTAATGGGGATAGCATTCCTTGCACATGTTACTGTAGGGCAGTGACAATTAATTTACAAAATGCAAAGGTTACTGCTAATCTCTATGTATTAACTTTGCGTGGATGTGATGTTGTCTTAGGATTGGATTGGTTAAGGGGTCTTGGGTCCATTGTGTGGAATTTTTCAGATTTAACCATGAAGTTCAATTTCAAAGGCAGTGAGGTCCAATTTCAAGGAATACTACCTCCAAATGAGACCCTAGAAGAGGAACATGATCCAAAGCTCCATAAACGATCAGTCAAAGGACTATGGCTGCAGCTCATTGGAGGCAAGGAAGACAAGGGCAAGACAGTGGCGGACCTAGCAGTGCTAAAAATAATAAAAGAATTCCAGGAGGTCTTTACTGAACCACACGGCCTCCCCCTCTACGAGGCCATGACCACAGAATTGAATTGAAGGAAGGCTCCAAACCCACTTATGTGCGACCCTACAGGTATCCCTATTACCCGAATACAGAAATAGAGCATTTGGTGGCTGAGATGTTGAAAAGTGGAGTTATAAGAAGAAGTCAAAGCCCCTACTCATCCCACGTGCTGCTAGTTAGGAAAGCTGATGGGAGTTGGATGATGTGTGTCGGTTATCGTGCCCTTAACAAAGATACAGTAAAAGATAAGTATCCTATTCCCAACATTGATGAGTTATTGGATGAATTATATGGTGCTGAAGTTTTTTCTAAGTTGGATCTGCGTTCTGGTTACCATCAAATCAGAATGCATGAAGATGATGTGCCTATAACCGCTTTCAAGACCCATGAGGGTCACTACGAGTTTTTGGTTATGCCCTTTGTGCTTACCAATTCTCCCTCTACTTTTCAAGGGCTAATGAATGAGATTTTTAAGCCTTATTTAAGGAGGTTTGTTTTGGTGTTTTTTTGATGATATTCTGATTTATAGTAAGTCTATGGAGGAACATTTGCAACATTTAAGCATGGTGCTGGAAATTTTGAAAGATCGTAAGTTGTTTGCAAAAGAGAGCAAGTGTGCGTTCAGCAGTTATGAAGTGACGTATTTGGGACACTTGATCTCTAGGGATGGAGTGAAGGCCGATCCCCAAAAAATTTCAGCCATGCAGAATTGACCACTGCCCCAGGAATCTGAAGGCTTTGAGAGGTTTTCTGGGACTCACAGGGTATTACAGGAAGTTTGTACAAAGATATGGTGCCATTGCAGCACCCCTTACGGCCCTTCTAAAAAAGATTGCGTTTGCGTAGACAGAAAAGGCTCAAGCAGCCTTTGATAGGCTGAAACAAGCAATAGTTAGTCCCACCGTGCTCAAACTACCAGATTTTACTAAAACTTATGTAGTGGAGTGTGATGCTTCAGGTGAAGGCTTAGGAGCTGTGCTATTGCAAGAAGGATGCCATATTGCCTATTTAAGCCAAGCATTGAAAGGAAGGAGTCTCATGCTATCGACATATGAAAAGGAGTTGTTGGCCTTGGTGATGGCTATTCGGAAATGGAGACAATATTTAGTGGGGCAACACTTTAAGGTTAGGACTGACCAACAAGCTTTAAAGTATTTATTGGAGCAAAGAGTGGGGAACCCCGCTAAACAAAAATGGATTTCCAAGCTGTTAGGGCATCATTTTTCAGTAGAATACAAAAGTGGGAAGACCAACAAAGTTGCTGATGCATTATCAAGAATTCCCCAAACAAAAAGACTAGACCTTAAAGACTACCCAGATAATACACCAAACCACCCAGAACCATCTAAACAGTACCCCCAACCACCCATACTCGATCAAAACCACAAACCAGAGCCACACATTCAAGCAATCAGCATAATACAGACCAATTGGTTGGAAGAGTTGAAAAAGACTTACCCCCAGGATCCTCAGTTACAGGAGCTTTTCAGCCACTACCATCAGGGAATCTTGGATCAAACTCAGTATCAAATCCACAATAACCTACTCTTTTACAAGGGCAGGTTACATCTGGGACGTTTGGTGTCAATCCAGCATGAGATCCTGCATCAGTTCCACATCAGTCCATTAGGGGGCCACACAGTGGAATACAAAACATATGCTCGAATAAAAAAGGAGTTTTATTGGCCTGGCATGAGGAGAGATGTACGAGCCTTCATCGGATCTTGTGATATTTGCCAGAGGAACAAAGTGGAAAACATTCATCCAGCTGGGCTGCTTCAACCCTTACCAGTCCCCACCCACAATTGGCAGAACATCAGTATGGATTTCATTGAAGGGTTGCCACCCTCAGGAGGACGTACAGTGATCATGGTGGTGATAGACAAACTGAGCAAATAACCAAATTGGTGATAGACAAACTGATCATGGTGGAGATCTTTAAATAAATAACCAATTTCTTTTTATCTTTTCTAAACTTATTTTCGGGGAAGATGGAAAATTTAAATTTGCGAAAATTGATCATTCAAAATACTCGGTTCCAATCACCCGTGTTTTCAGGTGCAATATATGTGGTTTCTGCACTGTATACCTGATTTCAAATTTATTAAGGTAAATTTCTACACAAAGTTTCCAAGAAAAATTATGATCGAAGAGTGATACAATAAGGGGTAATCACCTTTTTTCTGCACCTTTGATTTGCATTTCTACACATTTAACCAGAAACCGTGCATTCTTATTAGCAATCTTTTGCACAAAGCTCTTTAATGTAACCTTCATTGACCAAGATGCATTAACAATCAACAATAGTAACAAGATAAACTAGTTAGCTAAGTCGTCAAGAACAAGTTACATTTTACAATCAGCCAGTGAACAATAAATAAAAAAATCTTGATCAAAGTAAATTTAGAGGCTACATATATTGGCGAGCAACATGGATTGTAAGAAAATTAGATGACCGTAAGATTGAATAAAATTTATATATTTTAGATCCTGAAATATTAGCAAAAACCATTAAGATTGTGTAAATTAATTGAGGAACTTGTAGCATATTTTTAAAAATTGAGTGATTATTCAATAAATACACGTAATTTTGAAGCGTTGAAATATCGGGTAACAATGAAAATGCGGAAAAAGTAAGTACATATCCTAATTACTACCATGAAAAAAGGGATAATTCAGCCTACGAGGGAAGAAAAAGTTAGCACGGAGCTACCTTGAACCAAAAATTGTCCTATTGTAAGGAGGCCCTTAATTGGCAGGTCTCAAGCATTTGTAGATATCTGGTAAACTAAAGTGCTGCAAGCATATGACATGGCTCAGAGCATAAATACAAAGATTTCTTTGGGAATACGGTAGAATTGAAAGGAAAAACAAAATAGAATAAATTTCAGAATGTTTTTAAAAACACTTGTAAAGTTTTAAATATAAATTATTTACCTGCTTCAAAGGTCATGGTACTCTATATCTTTGCCTATTAAAGAGTTCATATTTATATAAAACAACTCTCATCAATATCATTACTTTGCTAGGAAAATGAAGAACAGTTTCCACCGAAAATTTTAGACACTCGGGACATGTTTGATATAAAATAATAGATAGGTGTGAAGATCTTCCTCTCTCCACCGAGGACAGACTTTCACTCTCGAAAAGAACCACAGAAACAGAAGGGAAAAAAAAAAACTTACATGCTATATGCATGTCATCAACATAGATTAAAAGATATATGAATGATCCATCCTTCAATTTAGTAAAATACGCACAACTATCATATTTACTTCTGCAGAATCCCTTTTGCACCATGAAATCATCAAACTGTTTGTAACACTGCCTCGATGATTGCTTAATTCTGTACAGTGATCTTTGCAGTAGACAAAGCTTACTCTCTTCTTTATTGACTTCGAATCCCTTTGGTTGTGCCATCAGAATTCTTTCTTCTAAACATACATGTAGAAAAGCTATTTTTACATCCAGTTGTTCTAACTCCAGATTGTATTTTGCTACTAAGGCCAAGATCATCCCTATAGAAGAAGAATGCTTAACCACATGAGAAAAAACTTCAATATAATCCTCATCTTCTATTTGTGAGTAGCCTTTGGTTACTAATCTTTCCTTGAACCTTGCTCGTTCAACACCAGGGATACAAGGCTTCTTCCTGAATACCCATTTGCACCCTATCACTTTTTGACCTTTTTCATTTTGAACCAATGTCCAGGTCCAATTCTTGATTAAGGAATTCATTTCTTCTTTCATTGATTGTTCCCACTTTGGACAGTCAGGACTTCTTCTGGCTTCAGCATGTGATTTGGGCTCATTATGCTCTATCAAATCTGCAATGTTCAGAGCAAATGCAATCAACTCGGCAGGTCCATATCTTGATGGAGCCCTTATCTATCTTTTCTCCTTATCTCATGACAAAATATATTCATCAAGGTGACCTGAATCTTGTACATTTCTTCTAGGTTCAGCTTCATCATCTGAATTCTCATCTTACATCTCATTATGCAGATTATCAGGAGGAAATAAGCTTGTTTGCCTTCTCTCACCTATTTGATCAGTTTCCTGGTTATGTACCTGTATTTGAGATTGGAGCTCAACCTGAGACTTGTTCAGAGCCTCGTTAGGTTCAGTTTGTAGCTGAACTGGTTCCTGTATGTTAGTCTTGTATAAAGCATTTTCATTGAATATCACATCCCTACGAATTATGCATTTATTTTCACTTGGTAACCAAATCCTATAACCTTTAATACCACTGGGATAGCCTACAAAAATACCCCTTTTGACCCTAGGATTTAGTTTCCCTTGACTAACATGTACATATGCAATGCAACCAAATACTTTCAAGTGCTCATAGTTTGGTTTAGCATTTGACCATAGTTCCTCAGGTACTTTGAACTCTATGGCAGATGAAGGTGACCTATAAACTAAATAACAAGCCGTTGCAGTAGCTTCAGCCCAAAAACTTTTAGGAAATCCTGATTCATTTAACATGCACTTAACTTTATCCATTAAAGTCATGTTCATTCGTTCAGCTAGGCCATTTCTCTGTGGAGTATGTGCACATGTTCTACGCCTAACTATTCCATGTTCGGTGCAATATGAATTAAACTCCTTATTACAAAACTCAAGTCCCTTATCAGTCCTAAGCCTCTTTATCTTCTTCCCAGTTTGAGTTTCAACTAAGATTTTCCATTCAACAAACGTACTAAATGCTTCATCCTTAGTTTTGAGAAAAACAGTCAAACTCTACTGGGATAGTCTTCTATAGAAAACAAAATATTGGCACTTAGAGAGTGAGAAAGGTACCTGTGGTGAGCCCCACAAATTCGAATGGATGTAATCAAGAGTAGCCTTGGTTCTATGAGCGGCAGATGCAAATTTAAGTTTGTGTGCTTTTCCCAATATGGAATGTTCACAAAACTCAATATCAGTGAGCTTCTTCTGGTCCAATATTCCCTGCTTGCCCAACTCTAGTAACCCTTTGACACTCATGTGTCCAAGCCTTCTATGCCACAACACAGTCTGGTCTTCTTTGTTTTCAGAAATAGCAGCTTCACCAGTAACTGCATTCCCTTGCAAAACATATAAACCTTGTTGTAGCAGTCCCTTCATGACCACCATAGATCCTTTCATAACCTTTAGAACTTCACCTTGAGCCTTGTATACACAACCAGACTTATCAAGTGCTCCCATTGAGATAAGGTTTCTTTTTTAGACTTGGTATGTGTCTTACTCCATTTAGGATCCTTGTCGTGTCATCCCTCATTTTTATCTTAATAGATGCAACACCAACTATATCACAGGTATTGTTATTCCCCATCAGAACCTTACTTTTTTGTTCAGGCTTGTAATCCATAAACAGATCTCTTCTGGGTGTCATATGAAATGTGCACCCAGAATCCATAATCCATTCATCCTTGGGGTCTGCACGTTACAGCAAGAACATCAGCACTTTCATAACCATGCGAGAAATTAGCAAAGTCTCCATTGTTGTTGTTTTTGAGATTTTCTTGCTTATGTCCTTTATTATTTCTCTGAGGACATTGATTTCGAAATGTTCTTCTGTGTTGCAAACCCAACACAGCTTCTTATCTCTAGTCTTGGATCTGGACTGGCCTATTTTCTTACCTTGATTATTTCTCTTCTCAGATCTGCCTCGCACATTCAAACCTTCCCCAAATGACTTTACTTACTTTCCATTTGTTCTCAGATCTGGTTCTTTAGAGTAAGCTGCCCCAGTTAGCTCTTCCAGTATCAAAGTATCCTTACTATATCGTTGCTTTGTCAGGAATTACAGATTGCAGGTCTTTGGAAGTGAGCAGATTTTGTTTCATTAAATATTATTTTTGAAGTAACCAATGACTTTATCTTGGTAAATACATGTATTTTGATGAGGCATAACAGTATTAGGGAGTTTCTAATTTCACAGCACACAAAAAGTTAATAACTAACTGGTGAACCTGCAATGAAAATTATCCAAACTCAAAAGGAATTATATAGGACCTTGCTTATTTATCCTGTGATCGATAAATGTCTTAGTTTTTCTATAATTATGGATATAACTTTAGGAGATGCAATATTAGTTACATTTGGCCACAAACATGTAAATTTGCATTGTGCGTGGTAAATGAGAAGCTACAAACACATTTATTAACTAAACCCCAGAATGAGGCAATGAATCCGATCAATTGACAAATGTCTAAGGTTAGCACAGCACTTTTATAACTGATTCTGTTTGAATCCAATACCTTTTTAGCGTCATATCTGCAAATTCTTATTTCTAATATTGACACTACTTCTCAATAAGGCAAAGAGAGACAAAGCAAATTCAAAAGCAGGGCATGTGTTCTTATATTATTGATTGTCTCAATTGTTTTCTAGGCAAAATCAATGTTCATAAGGTTTATGGAGATAGACATCCAGAACAGAACATCGTCTATGGAGAAATTATCATTTATCCTGGGCAATCTGGTCTTGGGAAATCAGCTTCAGTTCAACTATACAGTTAGGACTGTCAATGGATCGGATATGGACCGAATCTACCTATATACAATCTGATCCGATAAGAATAATTCACGGATCCGATCCGATCCGATAATTCGATGAATATTTGATTGCTAAATCCATATTCGATTTGCTATGTTATCGGATATTCGATCCGAAATATTTTACACATTCATTTTTATTGCAATATAAGGAAATAACCATATTAACGTGTTGGCAAATGGCAATTGGCATGTTCAAGAACAATCCACAAGATAATACCAAGTTAAAACGAACCAAAATATGCATATTGCAATGAATACATCTCAAACAAATGTTCTAGAGATGTGTAAACAACAAAAACTAGGGGAAAAAAAATCAACACAGGTTTAGAAGTTTTGGCTCTTTCTCCATTTCATATCACCCATCATTCCACCACACCTACAAAAAGGATGTTTGAGAATAAAATGGGGTACAAAATAGATATCATTTCAAGAAATTAAAAACATAGACTGATAAGTAAAACTTACATAAACTTCAATCTTTAAGGAACATTATTTTTGGTTTTGTGGGGCCTTGTTTGTAGCATTCATGTCAAGTTCTACAAGGACATAACAAGTTAAGTACTTGTAAGGAACAAATAATAATAATATATAGCTACTCGAAAAAAAATATAATCAAACTCAATAATCAGCATACTTTGCTTTTTCAAGGAGGGAAGCCAATCTTGTGTAGTCACCAAAGCTTCTACAGTTTCCAGAGGCAATGAAGCACGAAAATCATCAATTACTCTTCCTCCAACACTAAATGCAGCCTCAGACGCAACAGTAGTTGCTGGAACAGCTAATATGCCACGAGCAATTTTTCCAAGAGTAGGGAATTTAGCACTATTAACCTTCCACCAATTCAAAACATTAAAATTTTCAGTTCTTGGAAATAATGGCTCCTCCAAGTACATCTCTAACTCTGACTTTTTAGAAGAACGTGACAAATTAGAAGATCGAGATTGTGTTGACCAAGAATAAAACCCACTCAATTGGTCCTCTAGAGAAGCCCCAATTCCATGATCACTACTAGAACCAAGTTATTGACTTACTTCCACTTGAGATGAATTATCGTCATACTCATTGAAAAGGTCAAATATGGCCTTACGAGCTCTTTCCGTATACGTACGAGCATCAACACCATAGAGCTTATCATAATAATATTCAATCAAATCCATTTTAAATCTTGGATCAAAAACAACAGCAATTGCTAATACCAAACAACACTCCTCCCACTATTTAACAAACTTCAGTTCCATAGGGCCAGCCATCATACACAAAAAGCTATGCTCACTAATTTCCCACTTAGATAAATGTAGTTGAATATTACAAACATCAGGAAAAAATACATTTGATGTGGGAAAATGAGAACCAGAAAAATGTTTTGTTGCATCATAAAATATTCTCAAGCAATCAAATAAAACTTTAGCAATTATCCAGTCTTCATCACTTGCATAGAGTTTATAATTACGATCTGTTTGTGCTAAGCGCCAAAGCAACTCTTTCATCTCTATTGCGTTTTCAANTACACAAAAAGCTATGCTCACTAATTTCCCACTTAGATAAATGTAGTTGAATATTACAAACATCAGGAAAAAATACATTTGATGTGGGAAAATGAGAACCAGAAAAATGTTTTGTTGCATCATAAAATATTCTCAAGCAATCAAATAAAACTTTAGCAATTTTCCATTCTTCATCACTTGGATAGAGTTTATAATTACGATCTGTTTGTGCTAAGCGCCAAAGCACCTCTTTCATCTCTATTGCGTTTTCAATCATTTGAAAAGTAGAATTCCACCTAGTAGAACAATCCATCTTCACCTTATTCTTATCTTTCAAATTAAGTTGAGTTTTTGCGTGAGTAAATTTCTGTGTTGCATAGACTGTCACAATACAAATGGATTGTATAGTTTAAGTGGGATATAATCTATGAAAAACTGAAAGAGAAAAATATACAAGAACAAAAAAGAACTCCAGGTACAAGGACAGACCACTATCTTTCAGCATTGTTGAAGTAGACCTCCACTGGCCTTCCTTTCTGTATCACTAGTTCAGTACAAGTTACAAACTTTATAGCATTATCATTCGTTTCATCAATTTTCTAGGAAAAGCTTTATAGATATGCAATAATTTGTGGAGAAACTACTCCAATCCTTCCCGGCTGCATTAACAAAACATGCATTCTCCACTTTTTACTTCTTTAATATCTTATTAGGGTAAACTAACTTTAGAAACCCTTGTAGTCAATTTTTGAATTCCCATTTATTCCCATTGCCGATATTTGACATTATTAAGTTCTAGAACATAAGACACTAAAGATATGTCTTTATTATTAATGGTATCCACGCACTTAATCTCATTCAAATAACCTCATCCAGTGTTTCCTACAAATTTGATTGCTGCACTCCTCTTTCCGAAAGTTAATGTTGTAAACAAGTGCAAATCAACCAGCTTCTAGTTTTACCGTGAGCACATGACACAAATGGAATAATTATATCAATTAATTTTTCTAGAATCCTCCGGGATCAGGGAACAAATAAGCAAAAACATAGGCTTCCAGTGATAAGAAAAACCCAATAAGAAAAAAAATGATTAAAGATTTTACAAATGCTGGCTAACAGGCTTCAAGAAAAAAATAAACAAAAATATCTCCAAATAACGAGATTCTAAACAAGAAAAGGGAAATGAATGTCACCTCTTTTGAAACCCGAACAAGAAAATGCTCGCACAGACAGTAGAATATATGAACAAAATATAAATACAGATAAAATGTATATATAGGTTGCAGAGAAGGGAAAAGAAAGGAGAGGTTTATAGAAGAGGGAGAAGTCTATATCAAAGGTCAGACGGGAAACGTTTTTGAGAATTTTATTTTCATTCTTGAAATGTCTGTTCGCATACATTGCCTGGGTTTTTGACAGGTCCATTTCAGTTTTCAAAGCTTCTTTGTATGCCTAGGTACTTGCAATCATTTAGGATAATATTATTATAAAATATATCATTATTATGAAAATTCGGATCGAGTTGTTATCGGATCAGATTAACATATATTCATATTTGCTCCATTTGGTTAACAGATTATCGAATTTGGATCATAATCGGGTTATCGGACTGAGATTCTAAATCTATCTCCCATTAATTTTATCGGATTCGGATCAAAATCCGATCTATTGATGCCCTATATACAGTTCTTCCGAGATAGACCCGGGTGAGTTGATTATTAATAGAGTCCTCAGAAATTACACTCAACAAATTTGAACTGCGCTTAAAATACAGCTTTAAGTTTATAGATATTTTTTGCTTGTACATATGAATTTGAAATATGTTATTTTCTATCATATGTAGCAGATACCATAATAGGAAAGCTTACTTAAAAATGAGAAGATTGAGAAGGGTATGCACAAAGAAAATGAAGCTAAAAGTAAGAGGTACATAATAGAGTTCAGCGTTGAGCCAAATTTCAGTACTTTGGTCATAACTTTCTCTATAAATGTCCGATTGAGATAATTCAAAATGCGTTGAAAAGGTTATTCAAAGGGATACAATTCTTCTAGAAATAAAACATTTTCAATTCGAACATTTTCTATCTAAAAAATTGGTTTCAAATTGAGGTTAAAAATCCGGAGTATAACTTCTTCTGCTAGAAATTGATTTGTAAAAATATTTCTATTATATTTTACTCCTTCGATCTCCAATTGCATCAATTGATCATAAATAATCTCCAATCATTGTTTTGTGCTCCGAATCAACTATTGAATGTTTACACTCTCCCTAAAACAGAAGTAATCACTTCAACAGCACTAAGATCCCGTCTGGCATACCTTGAATCGCTTTTGCTGAATTCTTTCCCATGTGAATAGATGAAGAAAGTACATAAAGAACTTACAAACTTCTGCTAGGTAATCCATCGAGGATAATGTGCAGTAGGAAGGTGAACATCTACTAGCACACAAGCAGCAACTTTTGATGCTTTATGTAACTTCCTTAGCATAAAGAAAAACTCGATGAAATGGACATCAATGAGCAAGGCTATGGTTAAACTCCGACCTAGGAAATCATACAACTTCGTTTTAACAATAACAAATTAACCCTTGTTTTTTGTTTCATCATTCCTTTCTCGAACACTTAACATGTACACTAAGTCACTTTACTTTTGATCTATCTCTCACTCTTATCATATTCTACTGAAATCCCATCACTCTTATGAATTTATCTTTTTAGGTTGATGCAAAATAATACTCCAACCACCTAATTTCCTTTCGTTAATTAATATTCAATCAATGTCAACTCCACTAATTCCAAGACTTGAAAAAATCTTTCCAAAATCCAAGTGCTAGTTTGTCTAGAGTAGCCAATTGTTACTCTTTCTTAACTGGTCTCAATCTCAAAAAGAGGAGGATTGTAGCACATAGAAGGTCAGTGTAAAAAACTATTGATATAGTTGATTCCAAATTCATTGAGGATAAGTTTTAGTTTGTTACTACTGAAATAATCATTTGAATAATTTACGAACGTGTATTCGAAAGAAACAATCTGGATATAATACCTAAAATAATAATTCAAAGATTACGCGATAAGATCCACTTTAAAGAGATGATGAGCAGAGAAGAGAAGCCATAAACACCAAAAATGGTTGATTGGAGAGGAATCGAAGAACATAACCAGACAATTTTAGATCTCTTGAAATGTAGGGATGATCACATTCTCCTTCCATCTCAATTTTTCTCGTGATATGCATTTTCGGTATGAGAAATGTTGGGGAAAAATAGGGTCGAAAGATCTAAACCAATTAGATCTTTGAAAACTTCTAAACTGCTACAAGAAAATTTAGAGCTTAAATCAAAATGAATAAAATAAAATACGAAACAAAGCCTTTTTTTTCATTTCAATAATTGGTGACAGACTTTGCTCCTTTCTAAAATTTTGGGGACCAATCATGCAGATTTCGTAATTTTATACCCCGAAAATTCCATTCTCTATCTACAGACTACAATGGCGATTTCCACACTCCGGGAACTGGTGCGTCCCAAATTACCAAAACACCCACCTACGCGTACTTTTCACTCGCTATCATCTTCCGATCCTCCGCCTCCAAAAAGGTCTCCGATCGAATAATCAAGTTCTTCGCAATCGATCCTGACGACGACAAGCACGAGGTTGTAGTACTCTCTTGTCAAACCCTTCTCAAGGCATTAACCAACCGTAATCTAATTGACTCGGCTTCGCATTAGCTCAAGGCTGGAATACATAAGAGGAACTGTATAATTCTCAGGGACTTGATGGATATTGATGAGTGATGCTTTTAGTTCAAAATATCCATCGAGGATAATGTGCGATAGGAAGGTGAACATCTACTAGCACACAAGCAGCAACTTTTGATGCTTTATGTAACTTCCCTAGCATAAAGAAAAACTCGATGAAATGGTCATCAATGAGCAACGCTATGGATAAACTCCGACCTAGGAAATCATACAACTTCGTTTTAACAATAACAAATTAACCCTTGTTTTTGTTTCATCATTCCTTTCTCGAACACTTAACATGTACACTAAGTCACTTTACTTTTGATCTATCTCTCACTCTTATCGTATTCTACTGAAATCGCATCACTCTTATGAATTTATCTTTTTTAGGTTGATGGGTCTTCATTGGGCAATTCCCCAAACTGATTCTGTTGCACCATACTGATGAGTGATGCTTTCAATTCAAAATTGTTGGCAT
>CAIGRK010271716.1:0-17858 GCA_903798315.1 Fraxinus greggii | reverse complement strand
TATATAGACAAAAAAATGAAGTAACTTTCTACTCGTGGATCTAACATTATATGCAGTTTTTATAGCTTGTTGTAATGAGTTGTTTATACATGAAAGTTAAAACAGTCATATTTTACTGGTTAATTAACCCATTAAACAATTCCGAAAATGATTAAAAAATAATTATTATCATTAGAATCAATATAATGCCCCATTGCCTCAATCAAAGACCTTTTAATTAATGCGTGAGGGGTGACTCGAACATCTGACCTCTTATACAAATTCCACACTTTTCACCAATTGGACACTTATCTGAATTAATTATTTCTTNAGATGTGTGTTTATATATGCAAAAAAATGATGTAACTGCCTTCATCATGATCCAGTATTTACTTGCAATTTTTATGATAGAGGTAATGAGTTGTTAATACTGGACAGTTAAAACAGTCATATTTTACTGGTTAATTAACCCATTAAACAATTCCGAAAATGATTAAAAAATAATTATTATCATTAGAATCAATATAATGCCCCATTGCCTCAATCAAAGACCTTTTAATTAATGCGTGAGGGGTGACTCGAACATCTGACCTCTTATACAAATTCCACACTTTTCACCAATTGGACACTTATCTGAATTAATTATTTCTTTCACATATCTAATATCATCGACGGCTAAAAGTCAATCATATGATCATCAATCAGAAACTTCAAGCAGTACTAATAGCATATTTCAATGAGTTAAGCATGGAATTTCGATCAATCATAAGAAAACCATAGAGACATTGATCGTAGCCAGTAACAAATTGTACCATCAATCTTGTAAGTCCGTAAAGTGTCTGAAGGAAGCACCTTGACAACATCGTGTTTTAGACTGCATAGAAGAAATAAGAGCTTGATCAACAACTAAGTCCTCATCCTTTTGTAGAGAACTTATTAAATAGCAGAATTTGGAAACCCACATTTTACAAAATCTGTATTGATAGTAGAACGCTATGGGTCATGGGGCATTCCTTTGATATCAGATTCATCTGCTATTACTATTATCTAGGTCAATGCACTTGGTGGCTGTCCATGTAATTAAAAACTTCAAATCTCATGATGTTTATAAACAACAAGACCGTTCCTCAACCCCGAGGTCACCCTGCACGTATCCCATGAGAACTTTGACCACTTCAGCTCAAAGTGCCTCATAATTGGTTACGGGACAACTCGAGGCATAACCTATAGCAAGATCTAGGCACAACGACTATGACAACCTAATCTTACTTGGACTCTATTATAAGTCCTATTAAGCATCAACCATGGAAAATTACTACTCATAAGTCATATCTAAGGATTTTGCCACTTTGTTAAAAGAAACCTAAAAGATGCAGCGATATAATTCAATATTATAGCAGATTATTCGACAGAAAAATTAATTGTGTATAAAACATTCCAATGACGGAATGCCATGTGATTGTAGCGTGATTCCACAACCAAAACATACAATTGGACCAGAACTCGTAGCTCCACGAAAATTCCTAGTCCATCTGATCATAAACGAATCACATATCATAATCCTCCTAATCTAGAATTATTGGGTGGGAACTACAAAATCTAGAGCGGAACATGATCTATATTGAAAAGTTACTCATGCCCCGAATTGAAACCTCGATTCAAGGTGATATTATCGATGAATTAGTCTTGATTTCAACCTCCACACGGGAAGTCTCCTAGGTCGGGCGACTATCACTAGAAGGCAGAAGGGAATCCCCACGCATTGAATTCATAGACGATCAATTTTGACCGATCAAACGATTTTTTGGTTCACCCTTACAATGGCGTCATCCATAATTCAAGTTTTATTAAAAAGGGCCCACGAGTAATGATTATGACATCTTCCTCCCCTACGCAACTTTTCCTTCCTCTTGCCATGTTACTTCCCCGTCTTTACATATCAAAATCAGTTGACTTTTGTTTCTCCATTTTCTCCAAATACAAAATCAAGTTGTTGAACTAGGCGACTCCTCCTTTGACCCATTCAAGCTCCTCGCCTGCACACCCCACGCCACGTCAAGATTCATCATACTAAAATCAATTCGATCACCAAACTTTTTATACAGCTTTTTCTTGGTCTACAGCATTAGTCACATACCAGTTCATCATCCGATCCCACATCCAATACCCCCAAAATGAATGATCTTTTCTCAGGATCTTTTTCACGTATCCGGAACCAAGATCAATCGCCGCCGCCAAATTCCCATGTTGTAGAGATGACACAGACGCCATCCACAGGCGGCGTCAATCTTGATAAGTTTTTCGAAGATGTCGAGGCCATCAAAGACGAACTCCGGGACCTCGAAACGCTCTATAGTCAACTCCAAGCCGCCCACGAGCAGAGCAAAACTCTACACAATGCCAAGACCGTGAAAGACCTACGGGCGAAAATGGACAATGACATCTCTATATCGTTGAAAAAGGCGAAAGTTATCAAGGTCCGATTAGAGGCTTTGGATAGAGCCAACGCTGCTAATCGGAGCATCCCGGGTTGTGGACCTGGGAGCTCGTCGGATCGGACAAGAACCTCTGTCGTTAACGGGCTGAGGAAAAAACTTCAGGATATAATGAACCGATTCAATGACCTGAGACAGAAGATGAACTCCGAGTACAGAGAAACAGTTCAGAGAAGGTACTACACAGTTACAGGGGAAAACCCAGATGAAAAAATCCTTGATAATCTAATTGAAACAGGTGAAAGCGAAACTTTTCTCCAAAAGGCGATACAGGAACAGGGCAGAGGACAGGTAATGGACACTATAATGGAGATTCAAGAAAGGCACGATGCAGTGAAGGAAATGGAGAAGAATCTGAGGGAATTGCACCAAGTTTTCATGGACATGGCTGTTTTGGTTCAGAGCCAGGGTGAGCAATTGGATGACATTGAGAGCCATGTGATTCGAGCCAATTCCTTTGTTAGAGGAGGAACTCATCAGCTGGAGGTGGCTAGGAAACACCAAAAGAACACCAGAAAATGGACTTGTTTTGGGATCATTCTCTTGTTGATCATCATCTTGATCATTGTTTTGTCCATCAGGCCTTGGGAGAATAAAAAATAGGAAATCACACAAATTACTCATGGATTGTTTCATATTTACTTCTTTCTTTGTACTTTTTTTGAAAATTACTTTTCTTGTTATTACATTACTTGCGTATTGTTGTTGTTGTTGTTTGTACTAGTGTTATTAAGAAAGTTGATTTAGAGTTTTGTCTTAAAAAAAATAAAATGTAAAAGCACTATAAAGGAAAAAAAAATTAAAAAAAAATACATTTTATTCTTCTCCTATCTAGAGATGGCAACGAGGCGAGTATGAGACGGGTTGGCCATTTCCACCCCCGTCCCGTCGAGTATTTTTGTTACCTTCCCCTATCTCTACACCCGATTAAAGCGGAACGGGGCGGGTTCGGGGCAGGAACGGCACAGGGCGGGGCAGGTCTCCTGCTCCATTTATCCCCCCATTTATTTTTTCTTTTTCTTTTTTATTTATTTTATTTTTTGCTTTTATTTTTTTTTATATTTTTAGTTAGTAAATATTATTATGTTTTTACTAGTTTGTTAAAAAAATTTATATTCTCTTTAAAAATGATGATAAATTTATTATTTTGTTCAATAAAACATTTAAATTTGAAATTAACTTTAAACGTGGCGGAGACTATGTTTCCCGTACCCGTTCCGCACCCACTTTGGGGTAATGATCCTCGCTCCATCCCTTCCCCGTTTACCCGGTTAGGCGGGTAATCCTCACCCCATTCGGGGCGGGGCCCCACGGGTATTGAGTTGAATGAGTTTTTTTGTCATCTATATTCCTATCCCTTGTATAGATTAAGTTGATAATTGGCCCTTAGTCATGAAGTAAAAGACAGAGAATGGCCCCAAGTCACGGTCACTAACCACCTCCACTCACCACCGTCGGAAACTCCGCCTTTAGATTAACCGATTTAGACCTTTGGTTTACGGTAGTTGAAGTAAGAGATGCATGACGAAGACAAAGTATTCATGAAGAAGAAAAAAGTGCGTTTTATTCAATCACAATAGCAAATTACAACTTGAATGCGCTTTATTCAGGAAATGCGATTTCACATTGCATAGAAAGTGACTTTTAGACAAGACAAAATACAAAGAAGCACAACATAATCAAACACACTCAAAGGGTCGTGATCTTCCAAACTCTATGGAAGATTTCCTCGCTTGTAGCCTCTGCCATTTACTTTCTCCTTCCAATACTAGAATCAACTTCAATAGTAATTTGTGCTGCGGTGAATTAAAGGGGGAGCTCAGAAAACCACCTATCAACCATGGCAAAGCATTGCACGGGGTTGTATTCAGCCGCCGTATGACCAGCCCACTACAAAGGTCCAAAGAGAATTCAAAGAAAGCCGAGCCAACAAAGCAAAAAATCAACATCTTTCAAAGTAGAAATGAACAGCACCAGGGCACTTGAATATTCAACGCCATTTACGGATGCACTCCTGGCAAATTTTCCAGGACAATATATTTTACTTGAAAATGTAAAATTTATAGTACTATAAAAGCAGAACATTTCTCACCTTCACAGTTGCATTAGTCAACTGATAGTCATTATGCGAATACTGCTCTGTATACCTGCAAAGAAACAAAAAATCCTCTAACTGAACGAAGAAAAAAAAAAATTGCTTGTCTGAAGGACTCTCGAGGACTAACCCTGCAACTTGACTTTCACAAACCATGTTTTCCAGTCACTTTGAACAGTCAAGCGAATCTATCCATTTTTCAGTGCCTGTGTGAGGAACGACCATCTCGTGATCTCCGCTGCGAAATCAATATATAAAGCAGACAAAATAAAGTAATGAGGTTTAAACCAGTATCATTTGTGTATATCAGAATGCTAAATGGAAGGGTTTGCTAGTAGTTCTTTGCAATACACTATATACAGGGGTGAGGTGAGTTCAGATAATTATGTATAAAACAGGGTTAGATAAAAATGGTGGATATCACCTGTAAATTAAAGCTCGACAGTGCTTATGTGTGAAGTTCCGGTATTATTCCACAGTACTTTGGACATCGAACACATAACATCCATGCTGCTTCCCTGGACGAAAATGCATGCTCATGTTACATCTCAGCCACTCCTTTATTGTTCCCTGTTGGTTATCATCGTCACACTATTATGATCTCATAAAGAAAAGAGAACTTTGAAAATGTATTTCATACCCATTGATTGGCATACCTCAGAAACATGAAGAGCTTTTTGTACAGATATATCATTAGCCCATATGTATGAGTGCACGTAATTATCAAACTGCACCGCATTAAAACACTGACTACATCAAACCGGTACAAAAATGTCTATGAAGGAAAGGGCTGGTGAAAGGAAATGAATATTACTCGACACCATGATCTTTTAAAAGGATTCATTGATCGTAAGATATCTTTGGTTTCCTCTTCCAAACTTGAATCCCATGAAAGCAAATCCCGTTTCTTTGATGTCAATGAACACCATGGTTCAAAAATGTTTGATGTACGTATTCTATCGAGACACTACACATCAAAAACCACAGATGTTCTTAGAACATAGGAAACCATAGAGATATGTACGATAGTGAGTGAAGTTAAGCACTTAACGATGCTCACCTCTGCTACCCTTTCAAGATTTCTCTGACAAACATTGTTTGATCTGCATGAACGTAATTTCCTTTGCAGCTTTCTTTCACTGACTATAAAAAAAGAGAGAAAAATATTATACATTGAAGTTGGTAATGATAAGGAATAAAAGTGTTCAGAGGAAGCGAATATTGTTCCAATTACTAAGAGACCACATCCTTGAAAGTTTGCAGCTCAGTCATAGCTTTTATGAAATATCATAAACAGAAAAATATTTCTCTTGCAAGTTTTTTCATTTCGATGTGATACAGTGGAATCGAGCACCAATCTTAAGAGGCATATAACTTTTACAGGTTGTCACATGAAAGTTCATAATAAGGAAATTTACAAAACACCTTGTACATAGAAAGTTGTTAAACTTCAAATACCCTGTTTACTGAAATTTATTTACACACTCTTGTTTTAAAAACATTATTGTGAAAGTATATGTCAAAAAATTGGAAAAAGATAAAGAACATATCCTATATATAGAGATATTTACACTTCAAATACAATATTATCAGGATTTACAATCTATATACTACTATTTCGTAAGTGCAATTTCTAGAATTAAGTTATGTAAAGTGTAATTTCCAAAAGCTCATCAAATAGCAGTATGGTAAACGCTATTTCTAAAACCAATGTAGATAAAGTGTTCTTTCTGGAGACTTGACCAAATGTGTTATTTGTTTAACGCTAATGACACAATAGTAGGTAAATTGTATTTTCCAACAACAGTGTATGCAAAGTGGAATTACACCCTATATAAAGGGTGTTTTTCGTAAACTTCCCTTCTTAATATTCTCGATTTGGCTTGTAGAATTACCTTGAAAAGGTTATCAAACAGAAGTCCAATTCGGTGAGCATAACGAATTTTTTCATTGGTGTCCCAGTATTTGTTTGTCAAAGGATTTCCTTGCACATATCCCTGCATTTAATTCAAAGAGTACTGGCTTAATAATTTATAGAGACTACTTCAACAGTGGTATAGTATTAAAACAAACTAACAGATCCAGGTCATCAGTTTTATACCTTCATATTCAAGGGTGGTTGACTTCCAGCTTCAATAGCTACCAAAGGAAAGAGAAAATAGAAGAAAATCAGAGAAAATGGAGAAATCTAAATGCCATCTTCAAACCAAGAACTTAGATTTACATGTAAATGCTTCATGGTTCCAATTGGACAGCCACAAGTATGATAAGGAATTAGAAAACATAATTCATTAGTTACATAGCTTTTTCTAATGGAAATTTTGGTCTTTTTTCTGCTTTTGAAATATAACGACACATAGGCTACTTTACCATCGTATATATTGTTAACAACAAGTGGAACAATGAGGCCACCATAAGAATCACCACCAATATAAAGTGGATTGTCGAGGTATTTGGAACGATATATTAGCCACTGCAACACCAAAAAAATAAATCAAACTTTGTTAATTTTTGCACAAAAATTTCTCAAATATGCCGTGCTGAAATTAGTACGCTGGACCTATTAGCTTAATGTTATACATCAAGCATGTAGTAACGGCAACTTCAAGAGTAGAAATCAATGTATTCCATGTCGAGTTCCCACTTAAAAGACATTTTAAATTACTTATAGATTATCCTCAGTTCTTACCTTCCTGAGGAACTCATAAGTATGAGCTGCTGACAGCGTATCATTAGTGTTGTAAGCTTCCCAAGTTTTTGCATATGAATATCCAGTGCCAGCCGTCTGATCTATGTATATAATATTTGCCACCTACAAAATTATAGCAGATTCATTCAAAATACAGAAACTGTGAAATCAGAGACTTGTGCTTTTAATCACCACCAATATAAAGTGATAAAGTTTCAAACCTTCATCCACGAGTATGGGTTGTATACCAGTGCTGGTAGACTCCCACTGGAGTTGGCCTAGTCAATAGTGAAGGGGCCTACACGTGAACATGAATATCAAACATTGCCCTACAAATGTGACAGGTAATGGAGCATGAATCTCGAGCAGTTTGTGCTATGCTCGAGTAAATCTCATTAAGCCTAGATCAAATTTGAATGTAGTTGGAATTAATGGCGCACTTCGATTTATACATTTTCCTATCCTGGACTAATTAATTTGTGTGTTCCTTTTGATTGTTAAGAAATTATTGAGAAGTTCACATTGTTGCCCCTCCCCGACCACCCAAAAAAAAAAAAAGATGTAAAATTTTCAATCCAGCCATGGCTTCATTCAAGCTCTATGTAAATATTCGAGTAATGCTATTTGTACATAATGATGACACGGATGCCATAATTATTTTTATCAAAGGCCTTATGATCTACATAATTTTCATAAATAGGTGGCGGTAAGATTTCAGATAACTGGTAAGGGAAAATAGCAAATTCAATTTTGCGCAAAATACAGTACTAAAGACAAGAAACATACCCATCTGATATACAAGACTTGAGAGAACAGAACAACCCGGGCCTCCAGTGAGCCAAAGTATTAAGGGATCATCTTTTGGGTTCCTTTCAGACTCGATGAAATAATAAAATAGCTGCACTTCTTCAGATTCTCCTATACCAATGTAACTTAAAAGTATAACCAAAGAACATCAGATAACTGCTTATTTTGTTGGAGGAAAATGATAAAGAGAAGCTTACCCAGTTTCAAGTCCGAATGGAAGTTTGCCAGGATATCCTGGCAGAGTCTCAATGACGTTGTGTGTGTGATAAAGCCATCCTGCAGAAAATTAACAACAGTAAAGTTGCACATTTTAATAAAATTAGCCAGGGATACATAATCTGGTTTCTGTAATGGAGAGGATGATGATCGACTGATCAAGAAAATGGCTTTCATCCTAGTGGGTGTCGCTTAAATGAATTCTCATCACGTAGAGAAGCAGAGTTCACAGATCCCCATTTTTTCAATATTTTACACACATGGGATCCGAGTATTCTTTTGATTTTCTCTCGTCCTTTAAGTGCTTATTCGGTAAAAATTAAAAGTCAATTAAAATTAAAAATATATCCGTTATTGGATTTCACTCGTTTAATAAAAATCAACAATAAAAGCTAATTTTTCAATTTTAATTCGATTTTAATCTCTACCGAAGACGCTTTAAATGACCAATGTTTATTGATAAGTTCGTTATATTGATTTCTAGTCACATATTGTGAAAGGTTTTCCATCTCTGTTTATTCTCTCTTTATTTTCATCAATTTTTAATTTATATTTATTCTTAACTTTCAATCAATTAGCATATTTTAATTCCGATGAAACTATACGCTCAAATATTATTTTAACTTGTTTTAAATAAGGACAAATACTTTGTCAAATTTTTGATTTGTTTCTTCTTCTTTTTTCCCTTCTCTAAAATTTACTGAAAAATAAGACCATGTTTGTTATAATGTTTTAAATGATAAGTTTATTAGTGAATAACAATTGTACACGTATCGTCCTAGAAATTATACTATTATATTCTTAATATTTCCCTATAAATAGGGAGCTTTAACATAAAAATCTATTGACTTTTCTCTATTATCATTTCTCTCAGTTTATAACACGTTATCAGCATCAAGTTCTAATCAATTGAGTTAGCAAAATTTATTACTCTTTTTTCTTACAAACTTTTAGTTGGTTGAGATAGAATTTTTTTCTTCAATAAAAAAAAATGACAAGAAGTTGTAGATAATTGAGTTTACAAATAAACTCTTTTAATCCGCTCAATGAAAATGTAAGTATTCTTTTAACTTCAAATTATATAAAAAAGCGGTATAGTTATTCGATCAGATATATCGATTTGACTATATCAATTTATAATAGATAAATATTTATTTGAATAATTTTTTTTTCGTTCAATATTCTGATGTAGTTCAAATCTATAAATACAATAATAACAACTCAAAACTGATTGCCCTTAAGAAAACAAACATTTTTTCTTATTTCATGAACAACCAAAAAATCGCGCAAGACGTTTTAGAGTCTTAAATATGAAAAGAACGGATAACATACTGGGTCAGTTATCCCTTAATGGATTGGCGTACAAAACAAAATAAATAAATACTAAAAATAATGAATTAAGAAACATTAAGTGCCGTTTTGACTCAGAAAACGAATTCAAAAGTCCAAAATACATTATACATCAAGCGAAGCGGTGAGTTCAATGGGAATCGTATCGAGCTTTTCGGAATGGGGTCATGGCCCAAAACGGACACTGTACGCAAATGTTACGTCATTTTCTTCGAATGTCGACCATCCAAACGTTCCAAATATCCAAGTGCATGTTCCTCCACATTAACCTCATCATGTTCCAATACAATATTTTAGAAGAATATTGTATATTATTCTTGAAATGAACAAATCTAAATCAACATTCCTAAAGAATATTGTAATATTGTTGAAAAAGAATATTATATTTGCATTATTTGTTGCTTTTGAATAATCACAAATTCATACATACAATATTTAAAATAATATTGTACTATCACTCTTGAAGAGTATGAATTTTCAATATTCTTGAAAAATATTAACATGTTACTCCTGAAGAGCACAATTTGGTAAATATTACATTATATTAGAAAATGTACACTTGAAGAATCGATATTTCTAAATAATAGTTTGTTATAACCCCTAAAATAGTACAATGTTATAATTGATATTCTTGAAAAATATTATGTGCTCATGAAGTAGCACAATACTATTGACAAATATTTTAGTTAAATTTTACTTGATCCCGAATAGTATAATTAAATATGATTTGACATAAATTATTTTTTTAATCATGAACAATAAATCATTATATAATTTATTATAGTAACATGTGATTGCTCTTGAAAAGCATGGAACTATAATTTTCAATATTTCAGGAGAATATTGATATATTGCTTTAGAAGAAGGGATAATAAAATATAACGTACTCTCGAAATAACACATAATTTGAAGAATATATCATATGTAATTTATGAATTTGTATTTATCCTCAAATGAAAATATACGACTTATATCGTGTGGACATTAATTATTATATGATTATATAATGTCTAATCATATTTTTCCAAACTAAATAATTGAATTATATCTTATATTGAATCAAAAGTTCAATTTGTGTGACATGATCAGTTGGATCATCACTGAATCAATAATGATATGAAATTAAAAATTCAAATGGACATTAATTGAAGAATCAGAAGATTCTTTAATCCAATGAAAACCTATATGATGTTCGTTCTCTTTCATGAAAATTTTTCATTAACCATCACTAATTAAAATAGGGATTGAATTCCCTATATTTCTAAAAATTAATCAGAATGATAAATGGGCCTCGTCACTCTCCACATTGACCATCTAGATATTATTGTACATAATAGATTTGATAAATATACTAGATGATTGCATGGTATTCGCAACCTGATGTTTACGAAATTAGTATTTATATTATGAGAATAATTTTCAAATTATATAAACAAGACCTTGTCTTGTTAATGTTACTGGATATAAATCTCAACATTTTAACAGTTGTTAGTTGGGAAGTCGATAAATAGTTTAAAAATATTGTTTGTTAAATGCCTCTAATTAAATGATAACAAAGTACTTCCCATTCCTATTTAGGAAATGTTATTAGGCATCATGCCGATATCATAGTTCTACATGTTATAATTGGCTTATGGTTAGAGCCTAATTTTTCTTTCTAATTATTTTATTAGTGCAGTATATGTAAAATTAATCCACAATACTGCACTAAAATGGAAAGTAAAGAAAGTTGAAAATAAATGTGTAGTTTGAACCCTTATCCGAAGTAGGTAATATTTTATAACGCAGTAAAAATGATTGTCAATTTGATTGGACAATTCTCCCAAGTAAGTCTTTGCAAAAGATCATTCGAACCAAAAGTTCGAGAGATAATTCTTTTAAATCTATTTATTAAGTAAAGAGATTAACAATATCTCACACCATCTTTAAATGTTCAAACTCGAATTAACGCCCTGAAGGACAATTATTGAATATTATATTTGATAAATTTATTGTACGCTTAAAGTGTGATGATATTTGATTCTACCATAAAATCTCCAAACGAAAATGAAACAATTAGCAAAGATAGTCTAATTAAGGAAGCATATACTTTTAAACCCTGTTCGGTACAGATTAAAAGTCAATTAAAATTGAAAATATGGCTGTTATGGATTCTCCCCATCTAATAAAAGTCAACAATAACGGCTAGTTTTTCAATTTTAATCCGATTTTAATCCCTATCGAACACGCCCTTAATGTGTATTTAGACATGACATATTATAAAACCCCAGAAGAGGTTCAGGTACTTGAAATAATGAAACTTAAGATATTTCAATAAGTTGTGTCATTATGAGAAAATAAATAGAATCGAAAAAAATGATGTCGACAATACTTTTACACGTCATATTATGAGTAGCAAAAATATCAAAATAAATTCGTCATCGATCGAAATAATGATTGGCCAAATAAAGTGACGCGATCCTAGTAAAAGAACTTATTAGAGAAACCTGAAATTTCTAGACGCGATCCTAGTAAAATTGAATTTACTCGAAAAATCTGAAGTTTATGAATCTACTGTCTAAACAACTAAAGGTATATACTTACGCGAAATGAAAATGAAAAAAAAAAGTCCTAATATGAAATGTACGATTCTTTATATAATGAATTTCACAAAGACGTGTATAAATAGATAAATTATCATGTGGGAGATATAACCATGAGTCTCTGTTTTATTAGTCTGATAATGTCTGGAATTTGATATGCATATAATAAATTTAACTATAGCCAATTCTTCTGGCATGACTATTAATGTTACATTGAAAGATTTAATATGCTTGAAGCATAATTCAAATGATATTACCACGATGGGGAGTAAATACGCATTGTATTTTTTCCCCTTAACCAAGGTTTTGTCCCACTGAATTTTTCTGACAAGATTTTTAATGAAATACTTTTATGGCGTATTCAAAAGAATAATGTACTATTTTTCTTTCATTAGAAAATTTCCCACAGAGTTTTTCTTTATAAGGTTTTAATGAGGTATATTATTTGTATAATAATGTCCAAAATCTACATGACATTAACCCTCAAAATAATGCTGTTATACGTATGAGACTCATGAATAGATCAACATGAGCTATTTTTCGAACCTTCATGTTACAATAGTTATCAAGTTTTATTTCACTAGATTTTCTTGAAGATATTGACGTACAATACATCAATATTGCAGACATTGACATAGAAGATATTGATTGCTTGATAGAAGAATTGAAATCAGGAGAGTAGCTGTACTCTTATTCTTTCAATCAAGTTTTGTTCCATTAAATTTTCTTGACAAGGCTTTAACGATACAGTAATTTATTACTCCAAATTATTTATACTCTTTTTCATTTGTTGGAATTTTTGTCTCATCGAATTTTTTGTCAATCAAGATTTCAATTAGATATTTTGTAATGTTTCATTTAAGGATGATTGTTTTAAATTATAAGTTTATTAGTGAATGACAAGTGTACCTCTACAATCCTAAAAATTATTATCATTGTATCCCTAATCATTCCCTATAAGTATAATGCTTTAGTTCTCAATAAAACACACAAGTCTATTGAATTCTCTCTTTTGTTATCTCTTTTTCTCTCTAATTTATAACAAATAAAAGTTTGTGTTAAAGTGAACAATTTATTTTAAGAGAAAAATATATAATTACAATAGTTTTAAGATAGGCTTTCAAAAATAAGAAACTTGTGAAAAAGTTTCAAAAATTAAATTTGACCACCAGATAACAAGTCAAGGTCACAAATGTCACACACTCATGATCACAAATCCCATAAGGTCATAATTATAGTAACACAAATTGTGAGTTATGATTACAAATTTAGTCATAATCATACATTTTTTAGGTCACAAATTACTCATTTTATCAATTACATATTACTTATTAATCACAAATTGTTCACTTGATTGGTCACAATCACCTAAATAATTGATCAGCGATGCTATTTATCCCACGCAACCACCTCTACACCATCACCGCCAACAACAAATACGACCATTATTTGCAAACTAACCCTCGATCTGAAAATTGCAAGCAATGGCATACAATTTTACAATTGCACTAGAGGCTCGATCCATAAATCCTTGTGCAAACCCTAATTTCCCTTCCACCCTTTTCTCTACTTGGAGACATCGCATCGCGTCTGGCCAAGACAGTGAGCCAGAGATGGTCCAGCATCAAGCACAAAAATAGCAGCACTGATGCTAGCTTCTGCAAACGATAGCACCGAGACATTGCTTATGTGGTGCGTGATGGGTAGGTGTCGATGACAGCGTGGTGGCGACAAGTGGTGGTGACGAGCTAAAATTATTATGGTGAAGGTGTAATTGTGGTTTAGAGAATGGATAAAAGAATGAATTAGGGTTTGTGGTTCTTTGGTGGGGATGTGGTGCGGGTGGGATGCACCTAATTTTTGAAACAAAAAAAAAAATAAAATTTATACCTTACTTTTAAATTGATACGTTAAAAATTAGGTATGATTGTAATTTTTACTAATTTTAGTCACACATTTTATGGAGCGCACGACTTTTTATCAAATTTTCAACAACAATTCATCATTATTTATTTATTTATTATTATTTTTTTTATCAAAATCTACTTTAACAAAACCAAGCAAGGGTTAAGTATTTTTATGCGCTCCTAACATACTTATCAATGTTGTCGAAATCAAATCGATCAATTCAACTGAAAAAAATCAAAAAATAGTCTTCAAACTGATTCAATTATGACTTAAAACCACTTGAATTAAAAATAAAAAAGGGAGGACAATTATAAGGTTAAACTGTATAACCAGTTGAATCAACACCAACTCCGCCGAGGTCGGAGAAATGAATGGCATGTGACCAATTCCCTTGAATCTGTGATTTATGTACTTTGACATAAAACATGTTACATGCGACCTATGACTTTATCCAATGGCTTGTGACCAAAATCTCTAGGATTTGTAACATGTTACCTGAATCAATATTCTGTCATCAAATCTCTTAAGTCTGTGACCTTTAACCTATGTATTTTGACATGTAAATTGTTACATGTGACTTGTGACTTGATTCAATAAATTGTGATCAAATCTCTTTAATTTTTAAATTGGGACACGATCCAATGGCCTATGATCAAATATCTTGAATCTGTGACTTGTGACCTATACACTTTGACATATGACTTGTTACGCGTGACACGTGCACTTTGATCAATAACCTATGCACTTTAATCTACGATAAGATAATTTTGATCTGTGACCTATACAATATAACATGTGATCTGTGAAGTGTGATCCGTAACCTGTACTATTTGATCTATGACTTATGCACAATGACCTGAGACTTGTGCTCACAATCACCTAAATAATTGGTCACAAACTCTCTTTATACAACCTCAACTCCAACCCAAAAACAACACCACAACCACCACACACACCACCACCATCACCGTTGCCACTACCATAATGCATCGAATAAAAAAATCACCTACAACAAAACCACCAACAAATCACCCACATACTCATCCACCGACACAACGATAACCTTGGCTGTCTGAGCACACCAAACTCCACCCCCTTCAGCTCTCTTTTCACCTCGGCCAGGTCCACCAACCTCTCCATCTCTCCTACCTTCTTCCCATCCACCGGACAACCATCATCACTGTAGTTGTCATACCACTGATGCTCTACGTAGACTATGCCTCCCACGCAATGGGCTTTCGTTCCCGAATGAGAAAAAATAGAGGTCCCCTACTCACATGGATTTCTTATTCTACTGGGCTTACTTGTTCTTCATGTCGTCCCACTTTGATAAACCTTCATTGGCCTCTCGAACCTCCCATGACCACTCTCATGGGGACTGTATCTATTGCAGCAACATTATCACCTCAGCGCAGCGACAATACCGTTGTGCAATGACATCGCTCAAAGCGAGCTATACTTCATGTCATCTCAACGGTCATTGCGATGGTGTCATACAATTACGTCGGTGTCTCGAGCTGTGGCAAAAACATCAGCGCTACGTCGTCGGACCAACAACTGGGAGAAGGGAATGAGGAGGGTGAAGAGAAATAGATTTAGGTTTTGAAATTGGGATTGGAGATGGGTGGGGTGGCTTTGTTGATTAATTATAATATTATTATTAATGTTAAAATATTTAATTATCACCTGATTTTTTATTATTTAAACCTTACACCTAATTTTAGCACCGTGATCTTTAAAAACAGGCTGCAATGTAATTTCTACTTTAACTATTTGCTGGCCTTTTTTTCTTTTATTGTTGCTTTTTAACCTTTTACTCATTTTTTGATATGGGATTGTTGATCCACCCTCAAGTTCAAGCTAAGTAAAATATTGATAAATTAATAATCTCGCTTAAATAATAAATTATTTGGTCCCGATTTAAACTAGTGTACTAAATTAATAACCTCGCCAAATGTATATGATAATAATTATGTTGAGATCCTTTAAAGCCTAACAAATATATAAATTAAAGACGGGTTAAATTCATAAAATTTCATGCTAATACAAATTAACAAACTTTTTATTTGATAACATTTTATTCAATTCAACTCCTTTTCAAAATATGCACATAAAGATTTTTGCTTTTTCTTTGCATTCAAACCATATTCAACTTCATCCCTAATTTTTTGAAATACACATACTACATTTGAGACGTTTTTTCATTTAAGATTATGATTGCTTGAAATGCTTCTTTTGAAGACACAGTTGATAAAACACAATTATCATTTGAATCATTATCATAATTGATATGTGTATTGAGTACCCCTTAAATAATATCTTCATCAATAGAAAATTTCATCACCGTTTCATTTTTACTAAGACACTTTAAAATGCGCTCAATATCCATAAAATTTCTGTAACGTAGATCAGAATTGCGTGAATAATTAATCTTCAAAGATATTAAACTTTGAAACCAATACATGTACATTAATGTTTTCTCTTTTATGTATGTATGTGTGACTTTTTGTGTGTTTACATATTAAATTTTGAATTTTACCACATTTAATGTTTTTTTTAAAAAAAAATTCCTACATGTATTATAGTAAAATATAATACAAGTTATAAAAATATAAAATGATCATTTATCGATAAATTAATAACCTCTCTAAAATGATAATTTTTCTTGATCTCAATTTTATTATTTTATAGAAATTTTACTGTATTAAGTTTTATGTTGGTAATACTTTAGAAACAATGTGCTGTTTTTATTTGTAAAATTGTATAAAAAATATATATAATGCAAAAATAAAAAATAAAAAATTCTTGAATTTCAATATTGATTTCTTTTTTCATTACACCTCTATTTTTCTTATTTAATTATATCACACTAAAATGATATAAGAATCATTTGTTGAAGATTTTTTTATATTTATTGTCTCATTTTCTACTGATATTAGAAATGGGCTTAATGAAAATTAAATGTAACCAAGTATATAAATGTTTTTTTTATCTCTCTATGTTTATTAATTTGGAAAATAAATTATTTTTCTAGTATGTATATGTACATATATTTATATTTTTTATTNAAAAAATAAAAAATTCTTGAATTTCAATATTGATTTCTTTTTTCATTACACCTCTATTTTTCTTATTTAATTATATCACACTAAAATGATATAAGAATCATTTGTTGAAGATTTTTTTATATTTATTGTCTCATTTTCTACTGATATTAGAAATGGGCTTAATGAAAATTAAATGTAACCAAGTATATAAATGTTTTTTTTATCTCTCTATGTTAATTAATTTGGAAAATAAATTATTTTTCTAGTATGTATATGTACATAAATATATATTTTTTATTGCAATCGGTCAACATAGTTCGACCTTTTAATCATTATTTTCCGAGTCACTGATTGGTCATGTTTTGAAAATATTGATATTTAATAAATGAAACCATTATCTAGGATAAATATACTAATTAATAAGGCATCGGATAAGAACGTAACGGTAAAAAAGTTGGGGACATGATTATGATGTATAAAATTGAATAATTTTAATACAATTAAAATGTAGTGCAACAAACTAAAATTATTGTGACAATAAAACTCTCCTAGAAATATTATTGATATGGCCACTTTTGAAAGGAAGTACTATCCTTAGATTGTCACAAAGATGGCAAAAATTCTTTTTCGTGTTCAAAATTGTCGAAAATATGGCAAAATTTCCTCCTCCTCCTCCATTTTTTTTTTTTT
>CAIGRK010271661.1:563-11439 GCA_903798315.1 Fraxinus greggii | reverse complement strand
TTCCAAATTTCTAAACGGCTACCAGCCTTATTGCCGAGAAGTTTAAATCCTTTTTTCATTCAAACATTTCCTTGTATTTCGTGACATTGGTGGACAGTGAAACAGCCTAAATTGCCCACATGTGACCAACGCGTTCGTCACACAATATAGTGCTAACTTTCATACGCTAAACATTAAACACGTTTACAACTGTTTTCTTTTATACTAGCTGTATTGCCTTAGATTGTAGTGATTTTGACGTCTATGATAATTTTTAAATTGCATTAAAGGCGCATAACTTTACAAATAAGATGAATAACATATTTCAATTGGACAATAATAAATTACCTTAGCCTTTTTATTTCAGATTCTTTAGCGCGGATATCTTTGATGTGATGCTTAAATTCGAATCGAGTACATATTTAGGAATATGATCATTTTCTTCTAAAATAGAGGATACGAAAATACGGTTAAAAAATCCAAATTTTGGACAATGGTACATGTATATCATATCTTTCAAATTTCAATTTTTTTAAAAAATTTATATATTAGAAATTAGCCTCTATTTGGCCAAATTTATAAATTACTTATAAATGGTCAATCTACATTTTCAATCACGCACTCCAACTAATCCACAAGTAGTATCCACTTAGAATAATGTTATCTAGCATTAATGATGTTAGAACATCATTTAGTTAGCTACGCTTTATATGTTCAAAAAAATAAGTCATGCCACTTTACATTTAAATGAATTTATCATGTAATTGTCACATAAACGGGTGTTAACACTAGCAATGATGAATAACATTACTCATATACTTATCCACCACTCATTTTATTTATCTATAAACTAAAGCGCTCATAAATTCTTCCCAAATTAGGCTTAGAGCATCTCCAAGAGACTATATTTAAATAGCGTATTAGAGGCTAAAAATTTTTTGGTACCCCAATTGATTTTTTAAAATTTACCACCTCCAAAAAAATTTATTATTTTTCCCCACCTTTTATTTTCACTAGCTTCCCTGCAAATTATTATATTATTTTCTTCATTGAAAATTAAAATACTTTTAATGTATTTAATTATAGAGAGTAGGTTAGGTTCTCCAAATTTGAAGAGTCAAACTCAATCTCCAAATTAAAATATTAATTTAAAGAGTATCTTGAGGTTTAATTTTAAGGATTGACTCTTTAAAATTGAGAGCGTCTTTAGCTAAAGTTTAGAATGATATAGAATAGAAATCAATTTAAATCCAATTCAACAATAACAAAAATGACATAACGATAAAAAAAAAAAATCATTTTAAATTCAAAGCTAAAATAATGAAACGACATAAAAAAAAGGGCAAAAGATGGTCCTCAAAATCCAACTAGTCAACCAATTCCACTCCACAATAATCATCGTCAAAGGTAATGTCTCTAATTGTGGCTCATCAAGGGAAAGTTGTGCAACTTCAATGCTAGTTTGCCTGTCCAAATCCTTTTATAAAAATTGTTGTGTTTGTGACTCAAATTCTATGTAATCTGAAAGTTTGATTTGTGGTAGAAGCCTAGATAATTTTGGTTTAGAAATTCGGATTGATAAAGGATCAAATATCATCATGGATTTAGAGTTTGATTGGGATGAGGATTTTAGAATTGATGAAGAAGTTTTTTGAAAGGATAAGGAAGGAATCGTAGGCATCAGGACGATGCGCCAGACATGAAGGAGCAAATTAGGGGGCTGGACGGTGCAGTGCCCAGCAAGAAGAATGTACCACCAAAGCTGGTGCCTCAGTAGCAACCCTTGGGAATTGAGGTGCCGATAGTAGCATCACGCCGCCACCTAACAGGTTTGGAAGATGATTCATACTTGATTTTGACAGCAATTCTTATGCTCTACTTCATCTATAACTCGAAGATTGGGTTCCTACATATACTCTACAAGGGGTAAGCTCTTCACAGACTCAAGATAACAATTACATCATTATATTGTACATTAAAAACTAGAAAGAATTGTTTAGATTTAGATTGAGAGAATCAAATTTTGTAAAAAAAAAATTTTAATTTCTTGGTGTAATAAATTCTTCTTTTCTTCCACAAAATCTTGTTTTCTTTGTGATCCATTAGTTTCATATTACTTATATTATTCTCATCTTTAATTATTTAGCTGGATTCACAATAAGTGGTATCAGAGTTGAAGGTTTTTTGGCAGGTTCTTAGGAGGTCCAAACTGGTTAGTAAAACGAGGTTTGAATGAGGCCAATTGTTTTAGGGACGGCAACTATGAAATTCGAGATTTCGATTTTAGATTGCAATAGTAGACTCTTTTTGTGTCAAATCAAAATGTGAGCAGTTCTTACTCAATTGAATCTTGATGATGCTTTGCTGGGGATAGACAGAATGCCCACAACAATGACCGTAAAGAAGAAGCAATGCAAAGATCGAAAAGCTCTATCATATATATATATCTTCATCTTTCAAATCAAATTCTTCAAGACGTGGTAAAGGAGAAAAGTGATGCTGGATTGTGGTTAAAATTGGAGCAACTTTGTTTATCATAGAGCTTGACAAGCAGCGCTTGTTTTTTCATCATTTAACGGAAGGTGGATCTTTGGGGATCATCTATCAGCATTCAAGGAAATCGTCACTGATTTAGAGACTATGGAGCTCAAATATGATGAAATGGATTTAAGACTTATATTGTTATGCTTGTTGCAGCGTTCATGCATGACTTTTAGAGATATCATTCTCTATAGTCAAGATACCCTTACTATTGAGGAGGTATATGATGCGCTTTATTCTAAGGAGAAGATCGGTTCTGAGACCTAAGTAGAGGGTCTTATTATTCATGAGAGGAATATGGGTGGTCATGGAAGGATTAGAGTCAAGGATAACAAAAATAATAAAGTATGTCAAGGAACATATGAAGAGGATTGATATGAGTGACAGAACATGTTTGCTATTACAGATCAGAATGAACAAAAAAAAAAATTGAATGAACAAAAATTTTTTTTGGTAATGTCAATCTTGCAGAAAAAGTTAGTAATGGAAGTTTTTGGCAATTACTGATGGTGACTCCAAATATGACGAGGATTGGATTATTAATTCGGCTTGCATTTTTTACATGTGTTCAAATCTGGATTGGTTGTCTCCATATGAAATAGATACAAGGGATTCGGTGATATGATGGGAAATAATGAGTCATGTAAAATAGCAGGGATTGGTAATGTCAAAATCAAGATGTTTGACGGGATGGTTAGAACACTTGGTCAGGTTTAACATATTTCAGTTAGAAACATGAATTTAATCTCTTTAAGTACTCTTGATTCAAATAGGTACATGTATACAGGTAGAGGTGGAGTTTTGAAAGTTAGCAAGGGTGTTCGGGTTTTGTTAAGGGGGCGGAAAAAGTCCTGATTATATGTGTTAGAAGGTTCAACGGTCACTATGGATGTAGCTGCAGCTTATGGTTCAGTACGTAAAAACTTGGATAGAGTTGATTGTAATTGGGTTGTTCATGGTGATTAGAACAATAATATTGGAGAATCTTCTTGTAGCTCAAGTAGAACTAGTTGTGATCTTGTTGATCATCGTGATTTGAGCATGTTTGACAATTCAGGTAGAGTTGGTGTTGCTTATTTTGATTTGAGTAGGTTTGGTGACTCAGCTAGAGCTGGAAGTGAATGGGATGTTTCAAGCAAAATTGACAAGCAAGATAGTTCTATTGGTAAGCAGGACTTGGATTTAGTTCACAGTTGTTGAATATGCTCGACAAGGCATGATGTGCCCAAAAGGGCATGATGGAAGAGTTGGAGAATGACTTAAAGAGTGAAGACTTAATTCATTGCTATTGAAGTTGTGTCAAGGTGGAGTTTGTTATGTTGTGACTCAAATTTCATGTGATTTGGAAATTTGAGAAGCCTAGAAAATTTTTGTTTAGAAGTCCAAATTGATAGGAGATCAAATATTATAATGAATTGAGAGTTTAATTGAGATAAAAACTTTGGGATCAATGAAGAAGTGTTTTGAAAAGAAAAGAATGAAAATGAGGGTGCCGGGCACTGAGCGTGAAGGAGCAAAATAGGGGTTGGGCGCCGCAGTGCCACCAACGGGTTTGGAAGAGGATTCCTACTTGATTTTGACCTCGATTCTTGTACTCGACTTCATCTATAACTCCAAGATTGGGTTCCTATATATATATATACTCCACAAGGTATAGGCTTTTCATAAACTCAAGAAAATAATTAGATCATTGTTGTATACATTAAAAATTTGAGAGAATTGTTTAGATTTAGATTGAGAGAATCAAATTTTGTAAAGACAATTTTAGTTTCTTGATATAATAAATTCTCATCTTCTTCCACAAAAATCTTATTTTCTTTGTGATCCATTATTTTTATATTGCTCATATTATTCTCGTCTAATGCAAAACCACATATTTAAAGAAGAACAAATATATTAAGCTTGGAGTAAACATACACATATACAATTTTTTTTTTTTTTTGTCATTCTTTGCATTCCATTACCTTTTGTGACATTGGACGAAGATTGAAATGTACAACTTAGGTTTTTTAACCCTACCTTTATCAATTTGTTTCTCTTGATGCCTTGAATTAGTGAATATGTACTCTAATTTCTCTCGCAACAAGATGAAGGTGTTGGCTACCAAAGCAATTAGAAGGCCAAAGCTTTCAATGAAGGTGTATAAACACCATGATTAGTCACCAAGAAATGGTTCTTCAAACTTGGTGCTTCTAAAGCTTTATTACAAGCTTTGGCCTTCAAACTACTTCTGCAGCTGACATCATCATCTTTCTGCAAGAGAAATTGAAGTACCTATTCAACTATTCAAAACATCCAATATCTGATTTGATTTTAAAAACTAAATGATATGGTTTTTTACACTAGCGACAAGGTCACTTTAAAAACACACTGCAAGTTATTTTTGGTGGAAGCGGTCTTTTTGGGATGAAGGAAGTAGTATCACACTTTTAGATGACTATAATTTTCGTGTTAATGGAATTGAAGGCATTGTAATTTTATCTTGTTTACTATAAGGATGTACATTCAATTTGACTATGGGTGGACAAAATAATCAAAGCAACTGAACTAGAACAAGGATTGACCGTTTTGGAAATCAGGGCATCAGAGATCGAATTTTTCTTCGTTGATGCCACTTTTTCTGTAACATATGAAATGTGAAATAAATTATTGTATTTATGTATTAGAGACGCTCTGAATCAATAAAATGTGAGATAATTGTGAGTATGAGAATTGAGATTAGTAAGAGAGAGTGCAAGAGAACGGAAACAAATGGGTGGGGGAAGTAAATTTTTATAGAGTTTAGGGTTTTTGGTGTATAAGCCGAATGCACAAAGCAAAATGATTTACTGAACAGTAGCAAAGGTACCGCGTACTTACATTGTCACCCTAATCTGCGGAGCATAATAGATCAAATTTGTGGAGCATAATAAATTTTTTGCAATTTGGGAATTATAGATTTTGTCACTGAATGAATTCTCACCTCAATTTTAATTGTTATAATATAAGACTCAAAATGTATTTTTGACGTTTCGAGTGTTTTCAGTGAAAATTCTGAAGACATTCAAAACATGGAAAACAAACGTTTAAATAAAAATTTTAAATTAAAAAATTTATAAAAATATAAATATAAACTCTAGGGAATAAAATTTTTAATTTTAAAAAATAAATTCAAAAAATAAAATTGATAAATTTTAAACTAAAAAACAAAAATCTTTAAAAAAAAAAAGTACTTAAAAAAATATGTAAAAAATTCTAAAAAATATGAAATTCTGAAAAAATTAAATAATTAAATTTTTAGAAAAATGAAAATCATAAAAAAAATAGTTCGAACTCTTAATAATTATTTACATAAAAATTCTAAAAAATATGTTAAAATAACAAAACTAAAAATATACTCACTTCACTTTACATCATTAATCTTTATTTTTATTTCATATATTTGAACTCAATTTATTATTCATTTTTATTTTACTTTTGTAATGAGAAAAAAATTTTAAGATTCACCAACTTTGAAATATATATTATTTGATAATATATTAACATAAAAATTGTTTTACTTTCATAGAATAATCGAATTTCATGAAATAAAATATTATAAAATAATTTTCAAAATTTCAAATCAAACATGTTTTTTTGTTTTCTATTTTGAGAAATAATTTTTCAAAATGACAAACAATCATATTTTTAGCAATCTTGAAAAAAAATGGAAAAAAAAAAACCTCACAACTCAAAATTGGAAATGAACTCACAACGGAAAACTGAAACACAAACCAAATGGGTCCTAAGTATTTTCGTGTGGTGAAATTGGTTGCGGGTATTATAAATGCCCGTAAAAGAAGGTTGAAGTTAAATCATTTTTAAGGAAGAGCAAGACAACAAGAAAATCAGCCAATCTTTGAAGAGGAATATGTGGCAATTGATGAAAAAGGTTGCACGCCTGATGATTGTCCAAAAGGTTAACCAATGGAATATTTGTCAACACGAAAGAAGCTGTGTGGCTTTGTGATTGAAAATATAATGTTGACATGATGGAAAAGTTAAAACTTGTGTGCATTTGCTATCCTAATCTTACGCTTTTTGGTTCGAGAAAGAGGGGAAAATGAACTGGAAATTTTGAACCAGGTTTTGTATTGGAAAGTATGAAGATGAGCTAAAATTTATGCTCTTCCTATGGATGCTTGCCTCTTACTTCTAGGTAGACAATATGATTGCAATTTGCCTACAGCTTGGAGCTACCAAATAGATTGTCGATCGTCATGTTTTTGACGTGGGTTAACAGAATAGTGATTTAACAGCACTGTTGAAAGCATTGATATTCTAGATTTGAGGTGCATTACGACAACGCCTGAAACCTATAAATATGGTATTCGATTCATTTCAATGAAGAATCGCGCTCCAAGATGCATGGATTTCAGTTCGAGAGTTCAAGAAGATTTCCAGAGAACTTCGAAAAGACTTGTCTTTGGGCATTAAGGTTTCTTCTCAAGTAGAGAAGAATGATACGATTAGGTGTGTAATAAATCAATAAGTTTAGTGTAAATATTATGTTTGGATTTGTCTTGAAGTATGCTCTAAATATCTAAAATGATATAACATTCTGAAAAATGTCTATTCTTCAAGGATTTTGCTATGCGTGGGGCTCACCCCACTCACATTATGTACACACCTATGGACCATGTTATGTACACATAGCATGGTCCATTCTTCATTATGTAAATTCGAGTCGCATCTCTAGCTTTATTTTAGGGTCAAAGTAGCAGAATTGGACCATATTTGAGGAAGGGGAAAAGGGGAAAGCCCCTTGTCCCGGCTCAATGAGCGGGACAAGGACAGGGGTGCCAACTGTTGGAGGGGGGCGACTGGTCTCCAATAAGGGGGCGCCCTTGTCCCTGTCATTGAGCCAGGACCGGGACAAGGAGCACAGCTCAGGGAAAAATTACTTCTCCAGTAGCGTTGTTTGGAGTTTCATTTCTCTTAATTAATTAAGTGTGCGACATAGACACCTCGAGTGACATCCGTGATTAGCGATGCTTTCATCACTCAAGTTGCGTGACATCTCGGTTTCTTCTTTCTTGTTGAAATATTCTCAGTTTCTTTCATCACCTGCATCAATCATTTTACTGGCGGAACCCACAAAACTAATGCTATTGGAAGTTACACTAGACTTCATACTTGCATATGCCCAAGTGTTTATTACTAGTGTATCCAAAAAAGAATAATGTTATCTAAAATTAGTGTACGTCGTCATACTTGATATTCCATTAAATTATGTAATATTATATTTAAGCGTGTCTATCATTTAATGTCATGCAGTTGTGTTTGATGCTAGTGGTGTTGAATACGTTCACTCTTTAAATAAAAAATAAAATGGAGGTTTTGCAAAATCAAATCTTGACCCTCCAACCAACATGGTGGTTGATGTGATAGCACAATATAGGAAATTCCATGCTTATGCATTAATGACGTTAGTTGAACTAAATACATAGGCAAGTAATAAATATGTATTAATGACAAGGTAATAATGTGCCATCTGGCTATTTTATTTCGTCTTGCTGTTTTATTGCAGTTACCATCTTATTTATTATTTTTACTCGTATTAGGTCTTCATTAAGTCACATTTAATTAATCCAGCTACAAATACTATGCAGCTAAAATAATAAATCTGAAGTAAATGATGAAATTATTATTAGCACAAGTTATGTTTTAAGTTGTAGCTAACGATGTTCTATTCACATATTTTGTAACATTAGGCACAAGCTTGAAGGAAAAACTGGGAAAATTGTGAGTAAAAAGGGGAAAAAAATGAAAGGTCAAATGACTCGTTCCTTGGATTAATCGATGCGAGAGCTTATTCTTAGCAAAACGTCCCCCCGTTTAAAATGATGACTAAAACTACCCTTTGGTTTAAACTCTTCCAGTAATCATATTACGTTGATTACTTCGAATATTTAGGGTTTAATTTCATTGATCGACAACTTTCAACTACTATGATATGTGCGAGTATTTTTAATTTTTTCTGTCTTGAATTTCACTCTGAACATGCTTGTCGAGCTTTTGTGGCACGCCTATCCGTGTTTTGTAATTTACCTAGAGCATGAAATGTTGAGTGCAGTGAGGCAACTTTTGCAACTCAAACGTAGTCCGCAGCCTTAATCAAAGTCCATCCTTAAAACAATACCAGAAGGTGGCTATGTACTTTGGTACGTACACAACACTAAATACACAAAGGCAAAGAATAATAAAGATCATAAACACATTTTGAACTACTGCACAATATTAATCATTATGGTGGACAGTTTGTGCAAGCTACATATGTACAATATGGAGGAATACATACTGTTTAAATGTCTCTGTCCGGGTTTTGACGTTTATATATTCGTACCATGAGAACATTATTTGCATGTTTGCTAAGGTCGACTAGATAGCATGTAAGAAGAAAAACGAGCTATAATCGTGTTTATTTTCTTGTCGACTTCGTTATATAATTTTCTTAGCTTATGGCTTATGGGGTTAATGAATGTAAATACACAACAAAGATGTATTATTATTAAAAGGGTGATTATTTTATGAGTTCATTAATGAACAAAATTGTGATGCTGATGGCAGTTAAAAGCCTTTGATGGGATTTTAATTACACCTGTTGCATGTAATACGCAAACCAACATTATCAGCAATGAATGAAGCTATATTAGCCGATTTTAGTTGCAAACATTAACTCTAATTTGCACACTGCCACCAAATTTCTTGCGTTTCTTCACTGACAATGAATATATGAAATTATGTACTACCACTTTCCTCTTCTTTACACTTCAACTCAATTCAATTCAGTTTACTGCATACCTCTCTCTCTCTCTCTCTCTCTCTCTCTCTCTCTATATATTTCCCTTGAAGTTTTGAAAGTACCATCATAAACTTCCTCTAGAGTTATATTCAGTTTTTCTTCTGTTAAAAGTTCGAAAAAATCTCAGCCTCAAAATTTCAAAGTTTGGTTAGAAATAGTTGCCTACTTAACGGTAATCTTGACTTTGATTTACTTTTTGATTGATTATCTTCCTCATATATATAATTTCTTGTTGACTAAACTAAATTTGATTTACTTTTTGATTGATTACCTTCCTCATATATATAATTTCTTGTTGACTAAACTAAATTCTTATCATATTCCTGATTCTTTTTTTCTGGTTTTGTCTACAGTGGTATTCAAGAAAATGAGTTACAACGCTGACGGTCCAAAACTTGATTTGAAACTGAATTTGTCCCCACCAAGGGCATATATTCATGTTGAATCTCCCAGTCGATCAGTTTCATCTGCAGAGATATCATCTCCAAGTTCATGTTTGTCTCTGGAAGTTAGCTCGGACGAGACTCTGCGCAGCCCTGAGGCAACTGCGATGATGCTGGTTGGGTGTCCTCGATGTCTAATGTATGTTATGCTATTGGAAAAGGACCCGAAATGCCCCAAATGTAAGAGCACTGTTTTGCTTGACTTTCTGCAAGAGGACAGGACAAGGAAATCAAAGAAGTGAAGATCCATTAGTCTTTTGCTAAGTCTTGATCAAGAATGTTACTACTTTTCACTAAAATTGCTCACTAGTTTGCTTCTTTTGTTGTGCTTTTTTAATCTTTGAATTGTCCACGGGCCAGACTAATAAAGAAGTCTTCTATTGAATTCATGTGTACTAGATAGAACACTGAATGAAAATCTTTTTTGAAGGAGTTTGATTCAAGGGAAAAATTCATAAATCCTACTTTAAGTATACACTATTTCAAAAATAAGAAAACAATTTTTAAATTTCAAAAATCAGATATTTGACATATATATACATATTATATATATAATTAACCCATCCCACCTCCACTATCTCTACCGCTCCGACGACTGTTTCGACGACTACTCAGATTCCGGCGACTATTCTGGTAACCGTTCTGGCGGCTGCTCCAATTCCGGTGACGTTTCCAGCGACATTCCGACGAATATTCCGGTGACTATTCCGATAACCGTTCCGACGACTACTCCGATTTCGATGACTATTCCGATGACCGTTCCGACGACTGCTCCGATTCCGGCGACTATTCCGGTGACCGATTCCAGCGACTATTTTATGGTCATAGTTAAAAAATTTTGTAGGTCATAAGTAATTCGTTGGTCACATATTTCAAAATTACGGTCACAGATTCACAATTTAATGAGTCACATATTCTTTTTCGGTTGTAAATCATATTTTTTATACGTCACAATTATTTTACGGTCACAATTCAAAAAATTTATAGGTCACAATTTGTTTATTGGTCACAGATCAAAAATTTTGAAGATCACAGATTATTTCGAGGTCACAAATCAATAATTTTATAGGTCACAGATAATTTTATTGGT
>CAIGRK010271623.1:0-10138 GCA_903798315.1 Fraxinus greggii | reverse complement strand
GTTTATAAATATGGTCGGGTTGGGCTTGACGGGTTTATTCGGTTTCCATGAGTTAACCCATAACTCGACCCGACCCGACCATCATACACAACCGACCCGACCATCCCGCGTAAAAACAACAAAAAAACGACCCAACTCGGTCGGGTTAGTTCGGTTTGGGTGGTTCGATCGGGTTCGATCGATTTTTGCCCACCCCTATTTGGAATGACTTATCTTAAAATAAATAACAAACGTGTTACATTAAAAATAAGTCACACATCTGAAACTTATCTTTAAAATAAATCATCACAAACATGCTTTTAGTCTTGCAATGAATGAGATATAGTTTTTGCAACATTTATGAGAAATGTCAATCCAAAATATTTTCACCTTTTATTTCTTATGTGAATAGACACCTTTTTATGTATGTTTGATCTTCTGCCTTATCCTCGATAGTGTGTGCATCGAAATATTGAGCCCCCGTTTGGCCCCCATTATCCCAAAAATTCTCTCTCTCTCTCATTTTCAAGCATACAATCTTTCATAAATTTAAATTATATGTAAACTAAAAATTTTTCCTTCTTTTTCAATTAGACGTTTTTAAAGAAAAAATTATATTCCAAAAATTATAATTTCAAATAATAAGAGTCAAACCAGAGCTTAATAGTATTTCAAACGTTGATTTTGGCCCAAATAGAAATATCCTTTTTGGACAATATCTTTTATTTACCCGTAAAATTAACTCATTTCTTTCTCCTTAGAGCATCTTCAAGAGGATCTCAATTTTTAAAGAACACATTCAATAATTTAGAAAGCATTTACAAAGTTAGAGAGTAAAAATTTTTAAATACTCCAACAAACACTTTATATTTAACACCTAACCCTTGTTTGATTCTCGTTATTTCTAAAATATATTTTTCTCTCTATTTTTTTCCACTACATATTCTTCAATAAAATAATATTACACACAAATTCAAAAAAAAATTCTTATTTTTTTAGCCACACATTCTCTATCAATCTACAATTTCAAAATGCATTCTTAAGAAAAACAATGATGTTTAAACAAGCTCTTAATTTTATTACTTCAAAAAAAATATTAATTATTTTTTTCTATCTTTTATTTTCACTAGCTTCCCTCCAAATTATTATATTATTTTATTGAAATTGAATTACTTTGAATAATATTTTCTATCACATCAATAATTTTTCCTTCTTTTTCAACTACACATTCTCCATCAATCTACTATTCCAAAATACATTCTAGAGGTGGATTTTGCTATCCAAATTTGAAGAGTTAAACCAAATCTTTAAATTAAAATGTTAAATTAAATAATCTTTTAGAGCACTTTAAGAGACTCTATTTTTAAAGAGCATATTCTACAATTTAAAGAACATCCAAAAGTTTAGAGAGGAAAAAATTATAAGTACTTTAACCGCATCTTTATATTTAACACTTAATTTTACTAATATTAAAAATATTTATTATTTTTCCGTATCTTTAATTTTCATTAACTCCTCTAAATTATTATATTATTTTCTTTCACGGAAAATTGAAATACTTTGAATATAATTAATTTTAGAGAGTGGGTTTGACTCTCTCACTATCTAAATTAAAATATTAATTTAAATAGCATCTTGGAACATCATTTTAAGGTTTGATTCTTTAAAATAGAGAGCATTCAATATTTAAAGAGTCTCTTCTATTTAATTATTATACGCTTGGTCCTCAAATTATGGTAAATTGATCGCCACAAAATTTCCCTTGTGCACAAAAATTGCAGCTACTGCAGTTTTCACCTATTAACAAGAATTCTTTTATTTCACAAATTTGGATCAAATTCAACAACATACCCATAGTCTTAATTGGTTATTAATATCACAATAATTCGATCAAGAGTATGATCACTTTGACACTTCGACTCCCAATATCACTATTATCCTATCACTCTTGACTCAAGAGTAGATCCGATTCGCGATTTTGTTAATCATTATTTAGGTCAATAACACTTTTTTTTTTGAAAATACTAAAAAAAAAAATGCATATAATCCTTGAGACCAGATGCAAAAAAAATGTGGCCATCGAGTCAAAAGATGATCAGAATCTCTTACAAAGCACCCTACATTTTTATTTTAGAAGGATAACAAAAATTCATGAAAATAATGTTAAAAGTAAAATAACAAATAAAAAAAACAACCGGTCTATATGTACGGAAAGGAAGCCCACAGAAATTGAACTGAATACACACATTTGTGCGTCCTCGCGCATTTTTTTAATTTTAAATACATGGTGGGTCCCGTGCATTTGTGTCTTTTCTGGCCAAATTCTGGTGGACTGCTTCTGTACACGAGGAAAAATCGATAAAAAAATGCCCGAGCTCCAAATAGTAGTATTTCTGACAATTTAGTAAAGGTTGGACAATGACATTGGACCTCTCCAACCCCCAAGAACCCATTTATGATAATATGATGGGAACAATACAATGAAAATTATATGTAATCAGAATTTTTAAGTTTCAATTTGAAAAATTGGATTTTAAGTTTATTTATACAAAAATAAGATGTTAATTCAATTTTAAGTTTATTTATACAAAAATAAGATGTTAATTCAAACTTTTAATATTAATAATAATATTACGAAATCTATATAGTTATCACATCTCATCCTCCTAAATTCAATCGTAAATCCAAATCATTTCTCATATATTTTCTCTCTTTATCCCTCACTTATCTCTTCTCATGAAGACACCACCATCGCCGTTGCTGCTATGAAGCGTTGCCGCCACCGTCGTGACCTCTGCGAAGGCACCACCACCACCACTGTGCTCAAGACGCCACCACCGAGTGGCTTCGCTCTGAAGCAGCAACACCGCTGCGAAGACGCTACTGCAACCCGTCACTTCAAAGAACCCAACATGCTGCGCGATGCTGAGATGTCGAACAACCATTACAACCACATGAAGGGCCACCGCACGCAAGGTCACCGGATGGCTTAGGGTATCGCAGCGGTACAGAGGTGCCGCGCAACGCCGCTTCGTGTAGTACCTCTACACACATCAATGCATTTCGATATGCGCAACGTCGATGCTATGATTACCCGCGATGTCAAACCAATATTGTAGGTTGTAATTTGTAGTTTGTGGTTGAGCACCGACAATGTTAGAACTATTGGTTAAGCGTCGGTAATGTTTGTAGTCTGTGGTTTCCGACAATGAGCTTCGCTGCTGGGGACGAGTTGCCACTTCCGTGCACGGCGCACTAATCAGATACTGTTTTGTAGGTTGTGTTGGCGCGGGTGGATCTATGGTTTTTATTTTTATTTTTTTGTGTTTGCGTATCCGTTGTAATTTTTAGGGTGTTTTTGTTGGCGGTGACCCAAGTGGATTTGGCGATGATGGTGGATTATGGCATTGATGATGTGTTGTGGTGGTAGATCTGGCATTGTTGACAGTGCTGGGGTGGTAGTCACAAATAGTTGTGGTGCAGGTTGTGTTGGTGGCGGTGATGATGATGGTTATGAAGTTCAAAATGGTAGTTTGTTGGAGGTGGCAGTGGTGGTGTCGGGAAGTGGCAATGTTGGTTTGTTTCGGGAGGTGATGTCGTTGTTGTGTGTGGTGGTGTCGTAATTGATGCGACGATGATGGCAGCAGTGGTGTATATTGTTGATACAAATGATAGTGGTAGTGCCGACGATAGATTTTGAGATTTTTTTTGTGGGGATTGTGGTTGTGGAATTGTAGGTTGGTGGTGGTGTTGGTTGCGATGTTTGAGATGACTGACTTGCTACCGGAGATAAGGGTGGCGGTTCCAGATGTGGTGGTTTCGACGACGATGGGACTGGTGGCAGTGGTGAGGTGGTGGTCGCAAATGATTTGATTGGTTGTGACCAATACATTGGTCATTGTGACCAATGAAATAGGTAAATTGTGACCAATAAATAATGCGTAACATAAAATTTTGTTATTTTGTGACCAATAATTTGATAATTTGTGTCCTAGACATAATTTGGAGCAAATTAATTTGATATTTTGTGACCATGAAACAAGTTGTGACTTATAAAATTTGTGATTTATGATCGATGAATAATATGTGACTTATAAATTTGATAAATTTGTGACCATGAAATAATGTGACCTAAAATTTTTAGTTGTGATTGAGAAATTATTTGTAACTAATTAATTCAATAATTTGTGACCAGATTATATAAAATTGTGACCTTATATTTAATTTATAAAATATATTCTTAATTAATTATTTCAAAAATAAAATTTAATAAATATGATCTTTGAAATAAACTTTTTACCTTAGTTTTAAAATGAGTTATAGTTAAACCCTTATTTATGAATTGTTTGCATACATAAATCAAGTGTTCATTATAATCATTATTCAATTTCAATTTTGAAAAATAAGGTTTAAAAACAAATCAGTTGGTAAATAATATATGTAATATATAGCTCCTGTCTGGTAGAAAATAAAATTAGATTTTTAGTAAATTTTCACAAAAGTTGATAAAATGAGTGCTTGAAAATTTTGACTTATGACCTGGTACATGCTATATGTGTCATATCACCACCATCGTTATCAACACAGCATTTGACATACACTCTATGAACATATGACCACTTCTAGCATCACCACCACCACTTCAAAAACCACAAAACTGTTGCAAACCACCACAAATATCGACAGCGATGATGTAAAGTTCGTCGCTGCGCCGTCGCTGTGCACGACGAACAGAGCATCGCGGGCTCAAATCCCCGTTGAACGACAGTCTAAAGGCCATGCACAGTAGTAAATTGAGCACCGTTGTGTATTGCAGCGAAAATCTGAATGCCATGCAAAGCTTGCTCAGTTCACTGCATTAGCACTAACAGAGGTGAGCGGCGTCGCCGCTATGAGCACCTATGAATAAGAGAAAAAAATGGATAGAGAGTGAATGGAGAGGATAGAGAAAAAAAGAAGAAGAAAATGAAGATGGGTATGGAGTGAGTGGAGTGGAGTGGGGTGAGGTAATTTAATTTTATAATATTATTATTTAAAATTGAAAAATTGAATTGCCATTTCTTATTTTTGAAATTGAACCTTAAAAAAGAAGTCCTAGAGTAATTTCCACTCATATGATTGTTATTCTGACATTTGCCTATGAATGTGGATTTGTACTATAATAGGAACGCTAGCTAAGAACATCAAATGCATTATTTTTGTTTCCATATATGGAAAGAAAGAAAATTAATTTCAGATGTCCGGTTTAGCTTAAAAAAATCAAATTTTTTATAATTTTTAATAAAAGTCAATGAAATACAGGAACGAATTTAGTGTGGGGCAGTGGGGGCGACGCTAAATTTAAAATTTCAAGATTTTCATAAAATTCCTTGTAGTTTGAATTTTTGCTCCACAATTAGAATTTTGTGAAAATTGCACACACAATTATTTTATCCTACCTCCGTCCCGATGACATATATAATTGAAAGTTAAAATAAAAATTGTGGGTCTTACAAACTGTTTGGTTGGAAATAAATTTTTGAAAATGTGTATCAAACATGGGCAAAATATTGAGCACATCCGTTGCAGCTCATAAATTTTGTCTCTGCTTCCTTTTCTTAATTCGCTTATTAGTGAAGTTAACAACTCTTGCTAAATACGACTTTATGAAGTTAGTTATCTATTTGGGATTTAATTTTTTCTCCTTATGTTCTACTTTTTAAAGTTAAACACTAATTTTAACTATACATTTCATAGGATCTAGAAGTACTATTCACTTACGAATTATTGATTTCTTCATAAGAAGAATTATAGCAAAATAAAATGAAACTCAAAATAGGCTAAGTTTTGCAATTCAAATTTTGTGACTCTTTTAAGATTTAGCTCCTATTCGGTAGGAATTAAAATATAGATTTCAATTTAAGTTAAAATTAACAATTAATTTTAATCATACATTTTGTGAAACTCGCAACTTTCTAAGGATGACTCACTATCGTTATTTGAAATTTCATCGTGTAAATTTTATATTAATGCAAGTACCTTAATCATTTTTCGAAACAATCTTGCTACAAAGATAGAGTTAATGACAAAAGAACAAGCTTTAATATATGATTGGACGGTTTGTAAAAAAAAGAACAAAAAAAAACACATCCAATCCCACCCTACCACAACACTCTTTCACCCCGCCTCGTGTCATTGACCTGGCCAAGGAGCAATTTTTAAGATTTAAAAATAATTAGATTATAAGCTGTTAATTTCAATTTGGGTTAGGTAATTTGCAAGTTTTCTAAATTTACTTGAAAAAAATAATACATAAGACATATGAAAATTTTTTATTTAAAGAGAAAAAAAAATATTCTCTTGTATAAGTTGATTTAATAATTATTACACCCACTTTAAGTCTTTAATTGAAAAGACTATCACGGGCACGAGTTGTAGTTACCTAATATTGATGGCAACTATATACATATTAAGCCATATTTCATCAAGGAGATTGTCAAGGATAAGATTATATTAGCATTTCTTAGTTTATATGCTCTACCATATTAATGAATTACGTGGCATGCACGTTGGGTCATACATTAGCTGACTGAGTATCGACAATGTTGATTGGCTTGGGCAGGACAAATTAATCAATTCTTGCAACTTGAGGCTAACCTATTATTTTCTTGTCATTGAAGACAAGCACATAAGTCTCACTTTTCGAGGCTTGATTGGGAATACCTTGTTACATAATTCTCACCCCGCGAGATGCTCACCTCGTGAAATGATTGTGCTATCTATTCATTGCTCCACGAGATGCCTCACCTCGTGAAATGATTGTTCCAGAAGGATCGGACAAGTACCTGACGAGAGGTGTTTCGCTTCTCTCACATCCCGAGATGGTTATTTCACTTATTTCTTGCTTTGCGAGAAATTCCCCCACCATGAGGAATGTTCATTCATTGTCTCGCAAAATGCATGTTCCTTGCTTTGCAAGATCTCCATCGCACAAGATGTTTATTTTTCGCTTTGTAAGAGGCTTATTCCCTGCCACATGGGGATATTGATTTCTCAACTCTTGAGATGTTTATTCCTTATCTCACGATATATTTACTTACCAAGCAGGATATTTCCTCACTTCGCGATACGAGATGATACTGTTACATATTGGCGTAGGAGAGTCACTCACTTGTTGGAAACTTAGGGAGTGTCATCCTAAACCCGTTTCTTCATTTGAAAACCTATTCCCTCCCCAGGAACTATGTGATGTTGATTTAGTACTTATTACGGAGAAGTTGGTACTGAAATTTTGTTAGATCTTGTAGACAATTGTAAGCTATCGTTTGTTTGAAATCCGCTCTATTATTGAGGTCATTCCTAAGTCCTCACTTATTTTGAATCACCTCATATTTTTGAGGTAATTCATAAATTCGTGATGAATCGAAAACAACTTATATTTCAAAGTCCAATTCACGTATAAATGCTCAACTCAAACTCGATGAATTATTGTTATACCAATAAATTATGAAGCATGTATGACTCATATTTTACTCTCACTCAACAAGTTTAATCATTCTCTACTACAACATGTTTGCTTATGACTCGACCACATTGGAAGAACAAATCAATTTCTCAATTTTTCGGATCCACTTAAATTGATCGTAAAGAAGAATATTATTAAAGGAGGAAAAGAAAAGGGAAAAAAAAAGGAAAAATGAGATCGGGGATATTATTAAAGGAGGAAAAGAAACAGAAAAAAAAGAAAAAAAGAAAAGGGAAAATGAGATCGTTTGAGTCAAAATTTTTGACCAAATTGGATTGTTGCATACTTTCTGCGCCAGTCAAAAAGTCATCGCTTAGACCACAGTTAAAGTACATGCTATATATTTTCCCTTTCTCGCCTGTCTGTGTCTCTCACTCTCTCTCTAGTCTCTACCAAACATAGATCCACTCTACACTCAATCCTTCGCTGTTTCTCTCTCTCTCTCTCACCATCTGGTAAGTATATTTTCGTGTATGTATATATTTATGCATACATATTTATTCATCATTTTTTCCCCGCATGCATTTATATGCACATTTAATTGTAAAGAAAAAGGAAATTTGGAAGTGGGATAAATTGATGATATTTTTTGATATTTAGCTTAGGGTTTTGAAGCTAAAGGGTAAAAAATTATTGCAAAAGGAAGTTGTATTGTATTGTAATTTTATCGGTATTTGAGGGTTTTGAAGCTTAATCACATTTCTAGAATCATATTATTAATTGAAATCCGATGTATTGGATTGGATTTTCTTCAATTTTTTTGGTTTTTGGGGAAGTTATATGGACACTGATCATATCGTGGAAACTTTTAAGCTGATTTAAGGCGTGTTAATTTTGCTATTTCTTTTTGTTTATTTAAAGTATTTTTTAATCTTGAATGTGCTCAGGTATAGAATTGTTTAGCACTTGATAAATACATTTGATGATGTGAAATTGTAATGCCACTTGATTGCCAGATTTTTCTAGAAGGCGTTGAAGAAAATAGAAGGGTCATTCTGTAATGGCTAAGAATTTTGGTCATTGCGTATTTTTATCGATTTCTTCATGAGATTTGTAGAATACGGGCATTATAATAATCTGCAGGCATTTAAAACTTTTGTTTCTGAGTGTTGTAACCTTTATCTTGGATTCTGTTTTGATGATAAGAAATAGATTATTTTGATAATATGGCTTAATGATATGGTGGCGTATTGAAGAATGTGGGGGCAAAGCTATGGAGAAAGAGAAAAGGGTCAAACTTTAACGGCTAAGATATTTGGTCATCGAGTCTTGCTATCTAATCTTCACGCGATTGGTTGAATATGGGGATTTCGAGAGTCTGCAGGCTTTTTAAACTTCTGTTTACCAAGTCTTGTAACCTATTATCCTCGTGGGATTTTTTAAAGATGTGGATTATGACAATAAATATTTATCTGTCCCCATTCATGATCCGCCGTCTATATAAGATTAGATTCTACATTAATTTGGGGCGTAATTGACATACTCAATTTGCATAAATGGACTAAATTTTTGGAATTTTTAGCTTAAAAATATTGTCTTCCTTTGCAAATTATGTAGGTAATCAGCTGAAGGAATTTGAGAATTAATGCTCTGTATCAGTTTGACTCATAAAATTTATGCGGTGCACGGTTATTAAAAGAATGGGCTCACTTTGCAGTAAACAGCGACATTGTAATCAGGCTGATTCTGAAGAGAACGCACAAGTAAATCCTTCTTATAATCCAACTTTTCTTAACATNGAATTTTTAGCTTAAAAATATTGTCTTCCTTTGCAAATTATGTAGGTAATCAGCTGAAGGAATTTGAGAATTAATGCTCTGTATCAGTTTGACTCATAAAATTTATGCGGTGCACGGTTATTAAAAGAATGGGCTCACTTTGCAGTAAACAGCGACATTGTAATCAGGCTGATTCTGAAGAGAACGCACAAGTAAATCCTTCTTATAATCCAACTTTTCTTAACATCTAATTATATTACAAAATTTTGTAGTTTTTCTTGCTTTGCTTTTATTTCACATCATCTTGGCATTTATTTTGCTTGTGAAATAAATTTTCAGACTGTGGAAATAGAAAGACGGATTGAGCAAGAAACAAAGGCCGAGAAGCATATTCAAAAACTTCTATTGCTTGGTAGTGGACATGCAATCTTTTTGGTTATGCTAAATATCTAGTGTAGTACTAATATCTATTTTGCTAATGTTCATTGATTTTAAAATAGTGATCAATTATAGTTCTTTGCTTGTTTAATTGAAAATTTTGTGTCTAATCAAATGCTTCGTATTGGAATTTGTACCTTACAAAGATCCATCTTTCCAGCTAAACCAAGCTTTCACTTGTATAAGCAACCGAGTAGAGGCAGTTTTAAAGATTGTTTGGCACAAATTTTTTCAAGTGAAAGATGTGTTTTTTTGGAGAATGTGTGATTGAAAAGTGTGAAACAGTTGTGGGATAGGATGTGTGGTGGGAAATGATTTTAGAAAAATCTGTGCCAAACAAGCCTTTAGTTTGGTTGTCATGTTCATGAAACACTTTTTTCCTTTTAACCTTCTTTATTTTAATCGGTCTATAATCTTTTATTCTTTCTTTTTTGCACTCTCCCTTCTTTCTTGACCCTTTTATTTGACATATCGCGGAATGTACTTGTTTGTTACTAAG
>CAIGRK010271539.1:0-22004 GCA_903798315.1 Fraxinus greggii | reverse complement strand
ATTTACATAGTTAAGTTATAAAGGAGTTTTATCAATGTTCAAACTTTATGACCATGTTTCTTAAGATTTTTGAGTGCTTTAAATTAGCTCTAAAATAGTATATGATATACATAAATAATTTTATTTACACAGTTAAGTTATAAAGGCGTTTTATTAATGTTCATTAGTTAAGTTATAAAGGTGTTTTATCAATGTTCAAACTTTATGACCATTACTTATATACTTACTTTATATTTTTAAAGTAATTTTATATGAAAATCGATATATTTCATATATACTTGTATTGATATCATATTTGACTAGGCATCTAAGGTAAAATTATAATTTTTATAAGTGATGATTTCTAATTATAAAGCTGAAAAAGGCTTATTATGTGAGGACAATTTAATGCATCTCTCATAAGGAACATGCGCTTAGATCTGGTAGTAGTTCATTGGCAAAGAACTTCAAAAGTAGTAAGTTTATTAAAAATAGGGCAATTTTTTTAAAAATTAAATATGCTTGTCAAAATTACTTAAAGGTAACTTCAAATTTCACTATATTTGATCGACTTAAAAGTTACTTTACTTTTTTAAGTTTGTCCAATATTAAACAAAAAATTTGACAATATAATCTCAACATTACGTTCATCATTGTAAATAAGAAACAAAATTTGCCCTTTTTTCATGGATAGGTTTTTCCAGCAATAACCTTTAATCCATGAACTTAGTGAGAAAGTTACTACAATACAAATATCTACACAATTTATTTTAAAATTGTTTTTCGTTAAACTTATTTTAAATTTTACATTCTTTCAATAAAATAATTTTATACATAAATTCATAAATTTTTTTTCTACTTTTAACCACATAATCCTTCTAGTTAATTCATTTTCACTTCAAATAATCTTTCTCAAACAAACACTTGAATCAAATCCCTTGCCTGTATTTTAAATATTAGCATTCTAAAAAAGTACTTTAATCTGTGGATGAACTTCCAATAATTCTTTTAGAGCACAAAATGTAAGAATAAAAGTGGATATCATGACTTGCAAACAAGTCTCGCTTTATATCTACTACTAGCATGTTTCTCAAGATTTTTGAGTGCTATAAATTAACTCTGAAATAGTAGATGATAGGTATAAATAACTTTTCTTTTTTTGGGAGATAGATTAAGTTAGTCTTTGTCAATGTTCAAACTTTATAACCATTACTTTGTACTTTATATACTATTTTATATTTTTAAAGTATTTTTTATATGAAATCAATATATTTCACGTATCTGATATTGATATCATCTTCGACTAGGCATAATTGGTAAAAATAACCTGTGAACGCATTCGGATTAATCCGGGGTGGCGACCCAGGGGGGAAGATCGCCACTTGTCAGGATTAGTAGGACGAAACTTGAACACCTGAGTCATTAAAAAAAAGGTAAAAATAAAATTTAATACATTTTTCATGAGTAACATACGGTTAGATCTAGTAGTAGTTCATCCGCAAAGAACTTTAAAAGTAGCGAGTTTGTTGTAAACAAAAAAGGACATTTTTTTAAAAAATAGAACACGCTTGTCAAAAGTTAAAGTTAACTTATAAGTTCATGATATTTGCTCAACTTAAAAGTAATTTATTTAAGTTACTTTACTCTTTTTAGGTTTGGCCAATGTCAAACAAAAAAATTGACAACATAATCTCAACATTACGTAACAATTGTTAAAAATATATATAAAAATTGCACCTAACATCTCTGCTCACTTATTAGCGAGCCCGTTGGTTTTGAATTAAAATTTGATTTTAATAAAATAAAAGTCAAACAATCAATATTAATCGTATTTTTCATGGTCCCACAACTTTTCAACCACACATTTTAAAAATTTCTATTACAATCTATTAAAATTCTAATTTAAATCTTTGCCAAACACCCTCAAATTAACCTGAATTACATGGTCAAAAAGTGCTAAAACCATTAATATAAATGCAAGTGAAAGTCCAAAGACGGATTCTGAACATAAAAAAATTTCTTCTCAATTTGCTCATGTTTGAAAATCAGTATTTCAAAACTCTTTTCTTTACATACTCATTTGAACCACGCATTCACATAGTAAAATATTTTGTACGTAAATCTAAAAAAATTCATACTTTTTAGCACTTGTTTGAGCCACATTTTTTGTTCAAAATTCATTTTGAAATGGTATTTTGTTCGATAATGTGCAGTTGAAAAATAAAGAAAAATTTTAGATTTACGTGTAATATTATTTTATCGAGAACTTGTTTGACCCTCATTTTTATTCAAAAATGCAATTTGGAATAATGAGTTGATGAAAAAATGTGTGATTAGAAAATAACGAAAAAAAAATTGAGTTTGAGTATAATATTATTTTACTGAAAATGTGATTAAAAATAAGAAAGATACAAATATATTTTAAAAATAATGGAGAACAAACAATTGTTGAATAATGTGTTGTTGAAAATAAGAAAAAAATATATTTTAAAAATAATGAGTATCACACATTCTTTTGAAAATTACTATTTAAAATTCTATTTTTCTCAAATAATTGTCGCCATACAGGGGCTTATGTCAATTTTCCCATATATACAATATATTATAATTTGCATAATCAATAATAAATTCAATTATCTACCCAATAATTGCTAATTATTTATCTATAATAACTTAAATAAATTCAATTATCTCGCAATAATTGCTAATTAACTATCTATAATAACTTATTTTTATTTCCATTTTCCAATATTTTCCCCCCATCAATAGCTTCACCTGTCACCCATTCCCCATATGCAGAAACACTTCCAACACACACACACACACAAAATCAAATCAAAATCTTCAAATGTCAAAACATTTTTCTTTCAATTTCCCCCCTGAAAATCCAATTCTCTCTTACTCACACAGTAACTCACACTTTTCATAGAAAATCTCGCAACAAAAAGGAATAAAAAATTGGGTTGAAAAAAACCCCTCAATCTCTTTGGGGCTATACAATTTCACGATCCCCATGCTTTCTTATTTATATACTGATTACGAACATTTTTTTTTTTTTTTGTAAAACTTGAATGTCGAATTGATTTAGTCGTTTTTACTGTTTTCAATTGAAGGTTTAATGAATTCGTCGACATTGCACTGATTTTCTGAAACTCTTGAACCGTGTTTCGTTAGGGTTTTGTTATTTATACCTTTTCGAAATTACCATTTTTATCGGTTGGTTTATTATTAGGTATTATAGAAAACCCTGTTTTGGTATAAAATTTAATAGTTAGTAACAAATGCCAAAGTTGATATACTCAAGTATATTGGCATATATTCATTTAAGGTTAACGCATTTACTGTTTTGTCAGGGTTTTATATAATATTTCACGCTGTATTTCCATTAATTTGGGATTTCATTTTCCCCGTAATCAACATTTTGCGTGGCTGTTGTGAAGAAAGTTTAATTTTTAGTTTCGCATTACAGAAAAAAGTTTGTGGGGTTTTATTTTGCTGGTTGACGTGTTAGGAAAGGTATCAGTGGATGGGAAAACATGAGGGATGGGCGGAGCCGAGTGGACCTTTGCCTAATGGCCTGTTGCCTGGACCGGGTCCTGGGATGGGGGCACTGGATACAGAGAGATGGATGACGGCAGAGGAGAGGACTGCAGAGCTCATTGCCCGCATTCAGCCCAACCCGACATCTGAGGAGCGCCGGAAAACAGTTGCAGATTACGTTCAGCGGCTCATCAAGAAGTGCTTCTCCTGTCAGGTTGTTAGGACGATCCTCCTCTTAATAATCCTGTGGCTTGATGCTGTTTTTGAATTGTGTACTGTAATTTGGTTCTGCTGTTCTCACTTGGCATTTAAGTTATGATAAAGGTTAATTGATCTAGTGTATTGTTTGCTGAAACATTCAGATCATATGAAAAAAGGGAAGACACAGTTATATAATTGTTTTAGGCTCAAGGTTTTACAGTGGAAGCAATTTGATTTGCAGATACTAGATAATATTTCTTCTATTTATAAGGTCTCATTCTTGTATTGCCTGTTGAAAGGTTCTAATATCTGCATACAATACTGAAACATTGGTAGACATCAATTGTTCCTTTTTCCCTCCGTGGTTTGGAGATGCAAAATCATTTAATGATAAATATTTATATTGTGTTCTATAAACCTAGAATTCTAGAATACAAGGTGGGAAGAGTATCTGTAGGAGTGGTACCATAATGATTTACTGAGAAGTAGAAATTTAAGCTGAAAGTAATGATGCTATTTATTTAGTATTTTTGGTGGATCATTAATAGGTTGACTACTTCAATCATGAGCAGGAGAGTGGCCTTCTTTGTGAATGGGATTGTAATATGATTATTGTTGATTAGGAAGAAGTACTTGGCACGTACTATGCGACTCCGAGCTTATAAATAATTGCATACGTATCTTCCATGGAAATTAGTTGGAGTCATTTCTGTTGAATCTGAATATCTTAATTAATGGTGGATGCTTAGGGTTTTTATTATCAGATGCTGGAGGTTCTTCCTTTCAATACTTGTTATTATTCTTTGACACCATTTATACACCACAGGTTTGTACCTTTGGCTCTGTGCCCTTGAAGACCTATCTACCTGACGGCGACATTGATTTGACGGCTTTTAGTCATGATCAAAATTTGAAAGATACCTGGGCCAATCAGGTTCGAGATATGCTAGAGAATGAGGAGAAGAATCAGAATGCTGAATTTCATGTGAAGGAGGTTCAATATATTCAAGCAGAAGTATGCACTTCTCCATATTTTCAGTTTATTTATTTTTTTAAAAAAAAAAAATTCTTTCATTTCAATCTTCCCCGTCTTTTAATTCGTTGGTATAGTTTGTGAGATCCATTTCTGAACACTTGCTGTTTTGATCTCTATTATATAATTTTGTGTTATGCTTGACATCCATTTTAAACATGTGTTCGACTGTTTGTCAACCAACTGGGTATTATCAGTTGCAATTAGCTTCTATATAGCATGTAAGATTAACGAGTCTTTAGCTTTGTACTTTTTCTAGAATGTAGTAACTTCATGATAGTAACGTAGATAGGCACTTAGTTAGTGTAGAATGTAGCCAACTGGATACCATCAGTTGCAACAGTCACTTGTCATCCTTTTCTGGGATATTAGATTTATTTATTTACTGAAGCAAAAATGTACAGTGTCACAGCAGGTTATGGTGGATATTGCATATCCAAATATCTTTTCCTTTGTATCTTCTCTTAGTTATTTTCTTTGATGCCTGTTGTTGCTGTGATATATACCCTTTACATCAGATTTGACTCTTATATTAGGGCTCACCCTTGTTTTTTTTCTAGAAGTTGATTTAACCGATGTCCCATATTTTCACTGTGAAAATTCGAAGGTGGTATAACCTTTCGTGCTGAAACATCTCAGTTCTTAAATTCGTGCGTGCTATAATGCTTATGTTGACTCTTGGTAGATGACTTTCTGAGATTTCTTTGCCATACGAGTCCAAAAAATGAAAATTAAATTTGCTTTTCTTCTTACTGCTACATGACTTGCATTTGGTGTCTCATTTTTTTTATATTGCAGGTGAAGATTATAAAATGTCTAGTGGAAAATATAGTGGTAGACATATCATTTAATCAGGTTGGTGGGTTGTGTACCCTCTGCTTCCTTGATGAGGTGAGTTAATTTCGTGTGCACTTATAAATATGTTTCTAGTTTATGAGCTCTCGCTCTATTTATGAACCACTGATGATAATAATTTCTTGTCGAAAGAGAAATTACTGATATTTTATTTTGTAGGTCGATAATTTGATAAATCAGGATCACCTGCTTAAGCGTAGCATAATATTGATTAAGGCATGGTGTTATTATGAAAGTCGTATATTGGGCGCTCATCATGGACTCATTTCTACTTATGCCCTGGAGACCTTAGTTCTTTACATTTTTCATGTTTTTAATGGTTCCTTTCATGGACCACTTGAGGTAACATGGTTCCTATACACGTTCAGACTTTTGGTTATTTGATTGTTGTTGTTAAGCATTTTGTTTTAACATTTATAGGTCCTTTACCGTTTTCTGGAGTTCTTCAGCAACTTTGACTGGGACAATTTTTGTGTTAGCTTATGGGGACCTGTACCCATTGGTTCCCTACCTGATGTAACTGGTAACAAATGCTGGAAACTTGTCATTTAACTTTTACTGCTATATATTGGAAATGTTGGTTGATTTGCTTGGTTGGATTTGAAATTTTTGCAGCGGAACCTCCTCTGAAGGACACAGGAGAATTGCCCCTCAGCAAGCTGTTTCTTGATGCTTGTAACTCTGTGTATGCTGTTTTCCCTGGTGGCCTGGAAAATAATGGACAGCCATTTGTTTCCAAATATTTCAATGTAGTCGACCCTTTACGTGTGAACAACAACCTGGGACGTAGTGTTAGTAAAGGTACAAGTAGCTTCAGTTCTACTGTTTTCACCTCGTTTGACCTTGTTATTTTCATTTTCATCTATGTTCTCTTTACCAGTCTTGTCTATACTTGCACAACAATGATCCATCTGGTGTCATTATATTTCCTATTTGCTCCTTAGTTATGGGGTATCATTTAAATTATTTTGTGTATGACCTTTGGCCTTGTTGCCCATCTTTGTTCACTATGACTCTTGGATTTTGTCCCCTTGACTTTTGTGTGACAAAGAATCTTGTTGTGGCTTGTAATGATAGCATCACTCCCGCCACCAAATGAAAGCTGTGTAACACCCCAAATTTTCATAAACGCTGTTACCAAAAAAACTTGCTTTTCTTTACATTAAATGCATAACAATGATATATATTTCTTTATAAAAAAGTAATTGGAATATTCATAAATTTAAATTATAACATGGAAATTGTATCTTTAAAAAACATAATCACCTCACTAATTAAATAATATGTCTTTAAACAAACTAAACTAAATAAATTGAAAGACTGAAAATTTATTTTCCTTCAATCAGCTGGTAGCCCGCATCACAATCCTACCATGAATCCAATCAACCCAAACTAACTTGTAAAATTATTGTAAGAGTAAGTGTTTAAAAACACTCAGTACGATAAGTACAATTTCCATACACAATTATATAACAATCAATTTAAACACTTCACATCACTCCTCTTATGGAGTATATCGGTGACCAAACGACACACCCATCGTAAGTCATCTTAAATTCCCGAAGGATTTTATCTCTTGGTAAAGAACCCTATGATCCACCGGAAATTCATGCATAAACGACTGGATACATAAAGGTAAACGAAAACAAACCACTTGCACATAAGTGTCTTACCTCATTATTGAAAAGTTGAAAAGAAGATAAAATCTTGTGCGTAAAAAATTCTTCTATCATTTTTCTATACTTTTTTTCCTCTCCCCTCTCTGTGCCATGGCTCTTTATATTTTCTGTGGTGAAATATTGGAAATTCTTGCCGTATTTATAGTTGAATTCTCAATTGAGTTTGTGTGCAATCAAAATTGGAAAACTGTGCAATACAAGGAATTTGGATAATAATTGGTTTCAAATAATAGAATCGCGATTATATCATATTAATTGTTTTCCTAATTAAAACAATCAACCAATCCTAATCATCTGATTGAATTTATATCACAATAGGACATGTGGAAGTTAATTTGAAATTGGTTCCATTGACTTAGTAGACTAGTGTTAGAATTTAAAGTAACGGAGTTTTAATCAAATTAGGATTATAAAAACTTTATCAAAATCAACATTTATATGTATACACACGTGTTGCCATAAAAATTAAATCCTAAACCAACTTAATTAATTTCAAATTAAAGGTAACTTTTTAGTTTTTTGAACTTCAATAACTTGGGCTTAAATTATCTAATTAACTTTTTCTCAAATCCATGATGCGTCATTTAGTACGAACTACCTATCGAGCCCAATATTGATATATCAAATCTCGCTCTATCAAAATCTAATAATTTGGCCCAAATAAAAAGAATTAATACTTATTTCACTTTAGCTCCTGAATTTTTTTCAAATTTCTTAAAATGCATTTAGGTAAAAAATCCTTATCATTAAATAATTTTATTCTATATGATTTTCGGGATGTTACAAACGGACTGCTGGAAGTAAATATTTACTCAAAGCCTCTAACTGCTGGTTATTTATAAACTCATATGCCTAAATGATATTCAGATCAATGGCTGTCATATACATCATTTTCATTGATCTTTATCTTAATCAGGCTAATTTAGCCCTTGTTTGGCTCAATTTTTTCAAAAGTACATTTTTTCAAAACTCATTTCCCCCCACACATTCTCCCATAAAATAATATTACACGTAAACTTAAATTTTTTCCTTATAAATTTTTTCCTTATTTTTTAACCACACATTCTCCAAAATTTCATTATTCCAAAATACATTTTTTTTTTTCAAAACCTCATTATGATGGAGCCCAAACATACTCTCAAGTTAATATTATGGGGATTCTATGAAGGTACACTTTATGGAGTTTTCATGTAATAAGCATTCACCCAGACATGTAGGGCGAAGTAGTAAAGCTGGAAATTGTGCTTTCTAGTGTCAATTTTGGTTTGAGCTGATTTACTATAATTATATTGCAAAAGAAAGTATTAGTTATTATTTTTTTTCCTGGAATTTTCTTTGTTTTAATAATGTCAACTTGCAAGAATCAGTATTTTCCTGCATAACACTGCGAAATGTAATTTGTACTTTGTAGATAATCGTTTGTTTTACTTTTACCCTTGGAATCTATAGTGCTTGTGGGAAGCTTTTCTTTGTGTGATTTCCTCTATTCTATTTGTATCTGCCCCAAATTTATTGGGGAATAAGGTATAGTTTGTTGTTGTACTCCCATCATTCTTGTTCATGTGCATTTTTGTTCTCAGGTAATTTCTTCAGGATACGAAGTGCATTTGGATATGGAGCTAAAAGACTGGCTAGATTACTTGACTGCCCTAAAGAAAATCTACTTTATGAAATCAACCAGTTTTTCATGAATACATGGGAAAGGCATGGCAGTTGCCACTGGCCTGATGCACCTGGGACTGATTTGTTGTGCTTGAGATTACCAACTACGCATACTCTTCATGAATATGAGAATTCTAAGAATAGTGTGAATGGCAAAAATGTAAATGAAATATATTCTTTTCATGCAATGGGTGGCAAAGGGATTCGTGCACATAATGATTCTTCTCAGCATGATAATTATTCAACTGGAAGCATTTCTACTACGAGTGAGTTCTCAGTGGCCTCTCAAACTCGACGATTAAAAAGTCTTGTCAATTTGAACAGCATGAGGGGCTCTGATCAAATTGGAAGAGACAATGCTTCCCATCAGGTTGTGCATAAGGATAAAATTCAAAGAGATCTGACGCTTAGGCATTTGGTGAATGACATCCAGGGAAAGTTTGTTCTTACTAGAACACGCTCTAGTCCAGAACTGACTGACACATGCGGTGACATCTCTTCTGAAATACAGAGTAGTAGAACAGATGTTGCTAAGATTCATGCTAATTCTATGAGGCTGGATACTAGTAACAGAAAAAACCTCGCTTCTGAAAGTTTGGCAAGCCATAGCAGTCGATCATCTGTTGAAGATACTTCATTCACGAGGCATGTCATATCCCATCGTAGTGTTGATACTGAGTCTGAACCACTGGCAAGCCATAGCAGTCGATCATCTGTTGAAGATACTTCATTCACAAGGCATGTCATATCCCATTGTAGTGTTGATACTGAGTCCAACAGTGGTCCAAATAGCCATTGTCGAGAATCGGGCTTAGATGCCTGTAATGAAGAGCTATCGACCACTCCTGGATCACAGGGGATTCATCACAAAGAAAAAGATTTTGTGAACACTTTGTCATTTTCTTCACATCATGGTTTGAATGGTCAGATTCCCTTGCCATTTAACATAGCTTCGGCTCATATTCCTTTTGCGGTCCCACCTTCCTTTCTCGCTTCAATTGGATATACTCAAACAAATCTGCCTGGACTGATTCCTACAAATATTTCTTCCAGTGATCCCTCGCTTTCGAACTTGAAATTTCCTCAGGGTTTTGTTTCACCTCAATTTACTCATTATTTCCCTGGCAATGGACTGAGCTCACCTTCTGAAGATTCAATTGATCAAGGAAATGAAAACTTTGGTCTGGAGATGAACTCTGGAGAAGCAGATAAGTTCTGGCAGGAGCAGGATGTCGACTCCTTTGGTGGCCGTGACCCTGAGAATGGAAAACTTGTTCTTCTTCAGTCGGAGAAACAGCCAGAAACATCATCTGGTCTAAAATACGTGCCTCCGTCCCGATTGCGTGGCTCTGGCAATTCTTCGAGAATCCAGCTAAAATATACTGAGGAAAAAAGTCGATCAATGAAGGAAAATAATGGTAGTTACCCATTGCCGGTTGCTATAAATAGTGAGGTTTACCCGGACGAAAGATCGGGAAGTTCAAGGTCCTTGTCTGCTGCCAACAGTAATTTTTTGAGAAGTAGAACCTCATCAGAGATTTCCTGGGTTGGATCATCAGTGGAGATGTCTAAATTGACGAAGGAAAACCGGGGAAAGAAAAATGTTTTTATTGAACCAACTTCTGACAAATTAAAAGGAAAAAATTTGCATGAACATATATCTAATCCGGTTGTGGATGATGACCAAGAATGGGATTCATTATCAAATTTGGAGACTGAAGTGGCAGAAAGAAACATGGTATCTCAACCAACTGCTTCTTTTCATGCTCCAAGTGGTTTTGAAGTTGCTCAGACAAGTGGATCGGACTCAACGATCCCCATTGTTCCAATGCTCATTGGTCCTGGCTCTAGGCAGAGAGTGACAGATAATTCTGCGCTGATTGCATTTTATCCTACAGGGCCACCAATCCCATTTTTAACAATGCTACCAGTTTATAATATTCCATCTCAGGCAGGTGGAATTTCTTATGCATCAACTGGCCATTTTGGAGGTGATGAAAGTTTAGATACCAGTGATTCTGGACAAAACTTTAGTTCTAATGGATTTGAACAATCTGAAGATTTAAATTCTTCGAGTTCTTTGAGAGGCACTATTGTTGAGACATCTGATGAGCAGAAGTCTCTTAATAGCGACTTAGCTAGCCATATGCAAAGTTTGCAATTTGGAAAGTTTTGCCAAAATCCACGACATGGCAGACCTGTACTCCATCCCTCACCCGTAATGGTTCCACCCATCTATCTGCAGGGTCAATTTTCATATGATAATCCTGATAGACCACTTTCGACCGACATGAATCCTGTCACTCAGCTTATGACAAGTTATGGGCACCATCTGGTTCCTGCTGCTCCCCTCCATTCAGCTTCCATTAGACCTCCTCGTGGGTATCAACACTACGTGGATGATATGCCAAGATATCGCAGCGGGACTGGGACTTACCTGCCTAATCCTGTAAGATAATATTCCTCGTGAAATTGCTCCCTTTTTCATTGTGTACGTTCAATTTAACCCTTTTTGGAAATATATCTATTCCTGATTCTATTAGGAGGCTTTTTGTTACCTTTCTACTTAGAGACAACACATCTTGGGTGTTGCTTCCATATCTTATATGAGGGGGCGTTTGATGCGTAGAAAGGGTAATGAAGGTTTTGACTTTCTTTCTCAATGCCTGCCACACGTTTGGCATGATTTTGGGCTCATGATGGCATGGCTATTTGAACCATTTTGAAGTGAACTGTCCATATCATGGGAAGATCTCAAACCCACATTCAAGTGCTAGTTTTTTGTTGGCCATAAACTGGGAATGTTCTAAAAATTGTAAGAAATAATATTAGTCTGCGTTCATGTCATCCACTAGAGCCTTCACAGCGACTTTTCACATGCATATGTTCACACACACACAAACCAACATGCACGAAGGTATCTAACTCAATGTAGACAGTAACTTGTTTGGAAAATAAGTTATTTGATAGGATAACATTTGGACTTCTAAACAAATTTACAACGTGAACCATATGCGTATTAGTATTGGCATGTGCAAACGAATCACACATTATATAAAACATTAAAATAAGGCTACGTAGACATCTAGTAGTGATACACATAAGAATAAGTGTACCCGCTACATTATTTACAAAACATCTTTCACCCCAAATACAACTCCCATTAATCCATAAGACGCATTAAACTTTTTTATCTAGGAAAAAATGAGCATTGGGCTAGTCAAGTGCCTGGCGTGCACAATGCTCAGGTCTGTTGGGAGCTCCACGTCAACTTGTACATCTGAGGAGCTCAAGGCTCACTGTAGAACTATGTGAGCTTACACCTATAAATTAAGATTAGAGTAAATCTTGCAACTATATGCTTAAACACCATGCAATGCATAAAACTATTGTAAAATAATATTAATTTGGGCACCTTGGCCCTTTCTCTAGGCAACAACATACTGAGATGACCCTACATACTGTGAAGGCCAATAACACAAGTACATACACGGAGCAGAAAAGAAGGCTTCGTTAATTTTTATCACAAAACAGGTCCTATTATCGGCAGTTTATTAGGAAAAATGGGATGTGAATTAATGGAAAGCGTTCATTCTTTTTTCTTGAGGATTATTGCTTTCCAAGATAATTCATTTATTTGACAAATGATTTATGTCCTGCAAACAAGGGTTTACCTTTTTGTGCAAATATGCTTTCTTCCATGCTGTGATTTTCTTCTAGAAAGCTTGTTTATGTTTTATCCCCTCTTTGGTATTGATCAAAATAAAGATTTTAACCTATGTAAAAGTCAACAATTAATTTTAACCACACATTTTATGGGACCAACAACTTTTTAACCACACATTTCATCAAATTTTATCAAAATCTACTAAAAATCTGATTTTAATCCCTATCAATCAGGGGCTTAATATAAATTTTTGGCACTGTAAACGTAGTTTATTATTTTTGATTCTTTCCTTTCCATTTCTTCAGAAGGTTTCTCATTCTGTCAGGGAGCGTCACTCTTCTGGTAGAAGAAGGGGGAATTATAATTTTGATAGGAATGATATTTATGGTGATAGAGAGGGGAGCTGGAATGCTAGTTCAAAATCAAGATCCACTGCACGTAGCCACAACCGCAGCCAAGTTGAGAAATCAAACTCAAGAATTGATCGATTGGCTTCCGGAGAGAGCCGAGCTGAGCAGTCATGGAGCTCTTACAGACACAACTCTGCCCCTTCTTACCAATCACGGAATGGTCCTGTGCGGTCTAACTCTAGCCAAAATAATTCTCCGAATGTGGTTTATGGCACGTATGCTTTACCAGCTATGAACTCCAGTGGAGTGCCTCCAAATGGACCTCCTGTCCCACCTTTGGTGATGCTGTATCCATTTGATCGTGATGCCACAGAGTTTGGGTCTTTGGTCCCAGTAGGTTTTCCTGGTATAAATGAGCAATCACAGCTGAGGGCATTTGTGGAATGCGGATTTAGTAGGGGCTCTGGGCCACAATCTTCACCAGATCAACAGTCTTCTCCTCATCATCCAAGGTAATAATTATCTATTGACTTATTAGAAAATTCATTCAAGAAATTACAAACTTGAGATGCACAATGTTTGTCTAGCTGGTGATAGTTCATATCTAGTTAGGAGGCTTTATTTAGTTCGAAGCATCTTTTCACAGTCATAAATTTAGCCCTTAGTGTTACTGTTGAATTCGTAATATAAAGAACATATTTGCCAGAAATAGAAGACTGGGCTTAGAAGTACCTGGAACGTGTAGATCTAGCCATCTAGGGCAATATTCATTTGACAGCTCTAAAACAGAACATTTAAATGATGAGTTGGGTTGCTCACAAACTCTCGTGGCACAAATAAAACCTGCACTGGCAAATGAGTCATACAAGAAATGTAAATTACTAGTGACATGCTGCTTATCTGGTATCTTCCAATTTTTAAGCTGATTGACTTTGTCTGGCTAGAACTGTTGTTATAAATGATTGATCTATAACCGCTGTAATATTCTATCTAAAATTATATTGCTAGTTAACTTTATTTTGTTTATCCTTTCCCGCAAAACTTTGTGGCATAACATGTTGTATGATGTTCAGTCTATCTTCTTAACTGGAGGCTTTGATAATTTCTCTTGATTAGTGCCCAAAGGAACTATCCAATAGAAAACTTACTGCACGGTGAAAGGTAGAAAATGATGATGAAAGAAACAAAGATAATGGACCATTAGCTATTACATGAAAGAGCCGAGTTGGGCATGTCTTAAATTTTGCCATTTCATGGTCATCTTTTTAGAACAATTGATGGTATATAGGATGGTAAACTCCTAACCAAAATCTTTACCCGAACTCATGGAAGCATGGCACCAAGGGAGGATTTCTTAGAATTTTCGCCTTCTTGTCCTTCCTTGGCATAGGTTCTAACACATTGAGATCTCATAGAACTAGAGTTAAAAAGGTTCTTGTAATGTTGTTGCTACTGAATTGTCAAGATATTTTCATTGCCCATAGAATGTTCTTCCTCCTCCTCTCTCCTTTAGATTCTTAATGATATAAATGTTGCCTCGTGCAATCATGTTCAATCCAACATTAAGATTTGGTGTCTACAAGCTTTCTTATAATTTGGGTGTGCTATTTTCGAGGTCAATATATTGTATATTGATTAAAGGAATTTTGAATAATGCTACTTGTACATAAAGAGTTACATAATAGTTTATATACATATGAGGTGTTAAAAGGGGGGTGATTTTTTTGGGAAAATTGCAGCAACGGTCTCTATCCTTTTTAATTTTTGCAAGCTTTACCCTTATCTTCAATTTGTGTCTACGAAAATTCCTATTATTTCAAAAATGTGTATCTGGAGTCCAAATGGATGGAAAATATCCACTTTTCTGTTGGTTGACAAAAAAAAAAAAAAGATTTTGACTACATTTTAACAATTTTTAAAGGTGTAGTATCATACTTTTACATTTTTCTATTGTAAATAATTAAAATATTAAATAAAAAAGAGAAAAATGGATCTTCCTCAACGCTAACCCCTGCCGCACATACCCCCACTCCCCAACAATAAAATTAAACCAGGAAAACCCATTGGCAATTGCTGTCGCTATCCAAGTTTCATTTCATACTCAGCTCTCTTTCTCAATTTCAATGCCTTCAAGCAATTTTTTGGAATACTCTCGACCTTAATCCTGCAAACTGATGACATGAAATCCGCGGCCTTGATGGTAGTCCAACATTCGCAATTTTTTGGACTATTCTCGACCTCAATCTCGCAAATCTTGTTAGTACAACCCATATTTTGATTTTGCTCTTCTTTTCGTTGAAAGATGATGATGAATGATGATGATGTTGCTGCTGTTTTGAATATAACATGATTTGGTGTAAAATTGGAGATATTTTCTTTGGTTGTCACTTTTTGCTCCGTCGTCCGTCGCTCTTTTGGCTTCTCGGAGTGGCGGCTTCTCTTTTGTCATTTCTCAATCACCGTCTTATACCCACACATCGACACCACCACAAACTACTATCACTGCCATAGCCTTGCATGGTTTAGACCCCACTTCACCTTTTCCAACAAATTAATGGTAGAAGAAATTTTGGAATGGGTTTTCGAATTTGGGATAAAAACATGTGAAATTGGGGGTTTTGAAGGAATGAATTAGTGGCGGCAGCGACAACCACGGCGAACGGTGAGGTGATGATCGGCAGGCGGTGAGGTGGGTTTTTTGGGGGAAGATCCTCTCTCTTTTATTTTTTATTTAATATTTTAATTATTTACTATAGAAAAATGTAAAATTATAATTCTACCACCTTTAAAATTTGTTAAAATATGGTCAAAATTATTTTTCTTGGTCAACTAAAGGAAAAATAGATGTTTTTCGTCCATTTGGGCTCTAGATGAACATTTTTGAAATGTCAGGGATTTTTGTTAGCACAAATTGAAGGTTAAGGTAAAATCAGCAAAAATCGCTGATGCAATTTTCCCTTTTTTTTTTATTAAATTTGGTTGATGAAATTTTGGTTCAATCACCTCTCATCACATGTGTATAAACCATTATGTACATATGGTACAATCAAAGAGGATTTTTATTATTTTTCGTGTTTTTCTCCTATGGGGACGCCAAGGTGTGTTGTCCCATATTATACTGTGGTCCTAGCTCAATAATTTCTATAGTAAGTTGAAGCTCCCCATTATTTGGGTCCCCAAATGGCACCATACCGTCTCATCAACATAGAGCAAAATGCCAAAAACCGAGTATTGTCACAATCCTTTACAACTGTAGTACACTGTAGCGTGAAAATTATTAATATTAATTTTTAATTATTTATTTTATTCCAGAGTTGGACCACGGGCAGCAACACAAAGATTGGACTAATTTCAGTTTTGGACACAAGGCCCAACAAAGATACATGACGGTCCAACGTCCAGAAAGGCCTAATGTCAGAACATTAGAGAATCCAATGATTATTGGTCAAAAATGAGCCACATACTTCCACTCAGAGATGTGACACGTGGCAGAGAATGCTGACTGTGATAGTAGGTCAATCCGACAGGGATGACAGGAGAAACTCAGTTTTCATTGGTTGGTGCGTACTAGAAAACAATTCAATCACAAGTAGTCATTTTTTTATTTTTTCCATTTTGGCCTTTTGAAGTTTTTCTTAGGAAAATATTCCTTTTTCTAAAACTATTGTTTAAAATTTGATCATTAATTGTAAATACCTTGTTATCACAATTTGTTTTATAGCATTATTTTTTAATATATTTTTGACCTTCATACATTCGAGAATCTTTTCACTGGTGGGGCATGATTTATGGACAATTAAGTTTTCTTTTAAAAAATATAATTTACATAAAATTAATAACATTAAGCTTTTGTTTGTCTCCCATTATTTCAAAAATTTTTTTTCACATAATTATTTCCAACCACAAATTACTATAACAAAATAATCTATGAGTAAACTCAAATTTTTTTTCTATTTTTTAATAATATATTCTCCAAAAATTCATTATTTAAACATTGTTTTCCAAAAAATGGCCACTAAATTGGAGCTTAATACAGGATAAACGGCCTTTTCTTTTTCCGAGTCACGAGGTTGGGTTGACTACTTTGAATGTAGAAAGAGTTGTTGGTGGATATGGTATAAAAGTGGTTTTGCAGGTAGACAATGCTTTGGTACAAGTTTAATAATGCAAAATGATGTTTAAACCACAAACGAGAATGGTAGAACCCAAGAAAATAAGAAGTATAAGAAATAGATGTATTAATCGGAGGTAGGTGATAACACTCTTTACTTAAGATAAATTTGTTTTGCAACGATGCTAATGGAGTAATGGCAATTGTATCCCAAAATGGAACGGATTACTTGTAGTAGAAGCACTTCCAACTACAAGGCAACAACAAACTTGAATGGTTTTCCTCTTGGGAAAGTTTGGACAAGATTTTTTTATGCAAAACTCAAGAATATGAATTGCGATGCTTGAAGACTTCCGAGGGGTCCAATTTATAAAGGATGAGTGTTTGTGATTGAAAAAAACATGTCCTAAAACTCAACAATCTTAAAGAAGGGATGCAACCATATTTGTCGCTACCTTACCATTAGCGCGCCGCTCAAGCGCTAAAAAGAAAAACCTTGTTGTTTGCCTGGCGTTGAGCTGCTGCTCGAGCGACGGTCTTACGTGTTGAAAAATTGATTTTTCTTTCCAATTTTAGACTACAATTTCTCATTTTTTCGGAATTGATTTTGAGATTCCAAAAATACTAGGATCATCTACTTGACGAGTAGAACACGTTAGTTTATTTATTTTCATAATTTGACTATCGGATCAAGTTCGAATATTTGGCTGAAGTTGGCACGAAAGTCACTTTTCACATTTTTACGATTTTATACTTCACCAATTTTAATAACTTTTAAATCAAATTGCAACAATCCTTCACATGAATGAAAATTCCAAATATGCAAATGATATGCAGATGCTTGTAGAGAGAAAGTGGAAAAACATTATATCAAGAGAGGTAGCTTCCAACCTTAAATCTTCCTTAGTGAAATACTATAGGATTTGTTTGGCTAATTAGTGAACGCGATATCTTGAATCATTCAACTTTTAGTGTAAAACAATATAATAGTACTCACACAAACATCTTCTCTAAATCGTTCTGGTTCTCAAGACTGTGTCCATTCTGACCCTAAAACGTCCTTGGGTTCCATAAGTGTTTTTAGATAATTTTAGCCTCAATTACTTTTCATCGAAGCGGCCCACTTCACACTTACATAAGTGACCTCCTATTAAGAGTATTCCGCCTTATTCCACTTGACTTAATCAAGATATATGAATCAATAAAAATGTATTTTAACCTTTCAACATTATGCAAGAAGTACTACCAATGTTACATGTATGAGTAGGAATAATTTAAAAGTGTTTAATTAAATTTTCATAACTTACTTGTCCCTTTGAACCATGATCTTAGGATCTCCAGACAACAAGGTAGGGTTATCATTACAAAGACTCTTATTAGTAGGTTTTAATCTCATTCATTTTGATAGACAACATATTTGATCTCTAGATAAGCCTTTCGTAAGCGGATTCTCGATGTTTTCTTATATTTCACATGATCTATAGTGATAATACCATTTGAGATCAGTTGCTTAATGATACAATGTCTACGACGTATATGATTAGACTTACCATTATACATGTTGTTTTGTGCCATTCCAATAGCCGATTGACTATTACAATGTATACTAATTATAGGTACTGATTTAGGCCAACATGGAATGTCTTCCAAAAAAGTTACGAAATCATTATGTTTCGTCACTTGCTTTATCCAAAGCAATAAATCTTGATTCCATCGTCGATTGAGCTATACAAGTTTGCTTTGTAGACTTTCATGACACATAGCTCCACCAATGGTAAATATATAACTATTAGTAGAATTGTGATCCTTCATGTCAGTTATCCAATTCGCATCACTATATCCTTCCAATACTTTAAGATATCTTGTGAAGTGTAATCTAAAGATTAAAGTATGTTTAAAATACCTAAGAACCCTAGTCAAAGCCTTTCAATGATCATAGTTTGGATTACTTGTGAATCTATTAAGTTTATTCACAAGAAATGTCATATACGGTCAAGTGTATTTCATAATGTATATTAGACTGCCTATAGTCCGTGAATACTTTAATTGTGACACTGGTTTACACATAATCTTGACTAAATGTAGATTTAAGTCAATAAGGGTTCTCACATGACTTTCCTCTAATACATTAAATCTCTTAAGTACACTGTCAACATAATAAGATTGGGAAAATACAATTCCTTCAAATGTTCTAGGTGTCTTAATTCCTAATACCACATCAGCCACACCCCATGTCTTTTATGTCAAAATAATTTATTAACATTTTCTTGGTGTGTATGATTATTTCGTGACTATTGCTTGTAATCAACATGTCGTCTACATATAGACATACAATTATATAGGTCTTTGGTGTATATTTTATGTATACACATATCATACTCGTTAATTTTAAGGCCATTTTGACAACATTGCTTTGTCAAGCTTTGGATACCATTGTTTAGGTGCTTGTTTCAACCCATATAGGGATTTAATGAGTTTACAAACCTTTTACTTTTTGTTAGGAGTAATGAATCTTTCGAGTTGCTTCATCTATATTTTCTCTTCTCACTCACCACTCAGAAAAAAATTATTTTTGCGTCCATTTAATAAATCTCAAGTTTATGTAATGCAACAATTGCATTATCAATCTTATCAAAGTAATTTTTGTCACATGTCAGTAGGTGTCAAAAAAGTCAAATCCTTTTTTTTTTTTTTGCCTATATCATTTGACAATCAATCTAACCTTATATTTATTAATGGACCCATCCAGATTTAATTTCTTTTTGAAAATTCATTTGCATCCTAAAGACTTATTTTGGGTGGTAAGTCAACCAACTCTCAAGTTTGGTTTTGCATTATAGAATTTATCTCATTATTGATAGTTTCTTTCTAATATGATACTTCTAGTGTAGACTTGCTTCATTAAATGTCTTTGAATAATTTTCTACCATGTAAGTTAGAAAACCAGGACTAAAACAAATAGATGTTATAGTCCTTTTACTACTTTTTGGTTCTTCATCATTTGAAGTGCCATTTAGAGTTTCAAAAGTTCTTTTATTCGAACTTGTGTTTTCCTTATCTTTATATGGAAAGATATTTTTTTTAAAAAAACGACGCATTTCTCAATTCTTGGTTCCTTCATGTACATCTTAAACTTCAGATTTATGAACAAGAAAACGATATGCTATATTATTATTGACATATCTGATAAATATGCAATCAATTGTTTTAGGACCAATTTTCACTTGTTTTAACTTTGGTCCTTTAATTTTAGCCAAACACCTCCACACATTCAAGTGTTTATAAGAAGAAGGATAACATTTCCATAATTCGTATGGAGTTTCCTCCATTTTCTTTAAGGGTTTTTTCTTAGAATGCTATTCGCAGAAGGTATAGCTTTCCACCACAATTTCTAAGGTAGGTCTGAACTTATCAACATTGCATTCATCATTTTCTTAATAGTTCGATTTTTGCATTCAGCAACACCATTGATTGAAATAAGTAAGGTGCCATTGTTTGATGAATGATTCCATGTTCCGAACAATATTCTTCAAATGGTGCCCCCTATTCTACTCCTCTATCATTACGAATCTTCTTTATTCGTTTTTTAAGTTGATTCTCAACTCCAGTCTCATAATGTTTAAAAACATGTAAAACTTCGTCTTTACTTTTTAGCAAATATACATAACAATACTTTATGCAATCATCAATGAAAGTAATAGAATATTTCTTTCTACCTTTAGTTTGAACAAATTTCAAATCACAAATATCGTTATGAATTAATTCTGAAGGTGTCGTATTGCTTTGAACTGAATGAAAAGGTGTTTTTGCCAATTTCGCTTCAACACAAATCTCACATTTATGATTAGAATCAAATTTAAGCATTGGAATTAAACTTTGATCCTTAAGTTTGCACACTTATTTTTAATTTGTATGTCCTAATCGATTATACCACAAATAAAACAACTCAAGCATATAAGTAGAATTAAAACTTTTATTCATAATGCTTCGTTTTGGTACAATTCTAAGAACGTTTATTTTGAACATTCCATCACATAAGTATCATTTAACAACATACATCTCATTCTTATTGAATATAAATTTATCAGAAACAAATACAAGTTTAAGGCTATTTTTTTCTAAATAGAAATCCGAATACAAGATTCTTGCGAATGTCCAGTACATGTAGAGCATTGTTGAGAATGAGCTTTTTGCCGGAAGTCATCTTCAAAGTAATCTTTCCTTATCCTTCAACCTTCGAACTTGCAGACTTTCTCATGAAAAATTGTTCTCCATTTAGTTCTTTATAGTTTAAAAACATAGTATTGTCTGCACAAATGCAGCAGGTAGCACCAATATCGACCCATCATTCCCTTGGATTACCAACATTGTTGCATTTGGAGACAATCGCAAACAAATTCATCTCTTGTACCCCTTCAGATAGGGTGTTTTTTTCAACCACATTTGTTTGTATGTTCTTATTAGGCTTTCATTATCCATTAGAGCGATATCCCACTTTTTCACAATTTTTGGAGTTGTCTCTTTTCGGTGTATCACCCAAGACCTTAAGCTTTTTGTTCCCCCCGAATCGGATTCTACAATGTTTGCTCCAAGTTGAAAAATAGACTTCATTTCGATCTTTCTAGTCTTCTTCAATCCTCAAATAAACTATCACTTCCTCCAAGTTCATCTCCTTTAGTCTTATGTTTGAGATAGTTTTTGAAATTTCTCCATAAAGATGGGAGTTTCTCAATGATAGAAGCAACTTGGAAAGACTCACTTAACTTCATTTTCTTCGCATAAATGTCATGAAGTAGAACGTGTAACTCTTGCACTTGACCAATGACGATTTTGGAGTCTATCATCTTGTAATCAAGGAACTTTACGACAATGAACTTCTTTGTGTCAGCGTCCTTCATTTTGCACTTTTTCTCCAAAAAATCCCAAA
>CAIGRK010271518.1:0-10005 GCA_903798315.1 Fraxinus greggii | reverse complement strand
GGTTGGAAACACGAGGTAAGGTTTGTGATACCAATTTTATTAGTTACCTTGATTGTGCAAGTATAAACTGTGTGTTTTGATTGCTTGCAGATTTATTGAGAATCATGGTAGAGATTTGTTGGGTTTTGATACCCAATAAATCCTGGGCGATGATATTAAACCGTTTTTTGTTGGATTATACTTCATAGGCCTCGGCCGATGAGTGAAGTGAAATATTGACACCACAATAGTTCAGACCAAACCCACAACTTATTTGAGCCATTTGAAGTAACCTAATTGTGTTAGTGTTACTCATGGCCCCGTCCATTGACTTGGATAGCTTGTTCGGTTGTTAACCCACTTTATTATTTCTATTGGGCCTAACTAAGTTCTAACCTAAAAGCCCATTCTTTCACTATATAGGCTGCCCGTTTCTGTTGCTATTAAGTGTGTGAAATTGAGTGTAACTATGAGAAAGAGAGAAAGGCAGCTTCCCGGCTCTTGCTTCGTGCTTCACAACTCTTGCTTTGTGCTCGACCGTGCCTTGACTTCTCCTTTTGGTCTAGCCTTTGTGGTTGAACCTTTGTAGCTACATCATCTTCAACACCGTGCCCTTTGTGGACAAAACCGTCAGCAACCATTTGTGGGCTTAGGTTGGTATTGGGTCGTGTGTTGTGGTGTTGATTGGTTGGTTGACTGAGCCCCGATCTTAAGGAGTTTGGAGCACAATATTCTATAGTACATAGAATCAGCCATTAGGTCACTAGTATATGATCCGATAGGTCCCTCTTCCTCTCAATTCACCAATGCAATTACATTTAAAACACGACAAGGGCTACATTATTTCTACAATACATTTTTTTTTTAAATCTATTCTTCCATAGAATAATACAACACGTAAACCCAAAACTTTTCTTTATCTTATAACCACACAATCTCCAAGAAGAAATTACTATTTCAAAATACATTTTCTTCCAAAATCATATTAAAATAGAGCCCAAATAGGGGCTAAAGAAACAATTATAAGAACGAAAAATAGTGAACATCTTCCACAATTTTCCATCACTGAAAAATCTTCTTCACATATTTTGACATTGAGAATTAGAAAATAAACAGAAAATAATAATAAATCAGATTTACTTGTTCTTCTTCCATCTATTACAATTTGAAATTGGAGATTTGAATTCTTGAGAATGAATTGAACTGCAAGGAGATTGAGAGACAGAAAAAGAGTTTTTTTCATTTCTCAAAAATCGTTAATGTGAGGGGGGTGGGGGTGAAATACTTCAGTTTATAAAACAATAACATTGGCGCCAACAGAGGAAAGCATTACAAGACTACGAAATAAATTGTCTTTGAAACTAAAAGATCTAGAGAGTTTTACTTTGCCAATGTCAATAGAAAACTCTTGTTCTTTTAATGCTTTGTGTGATACATATGCTAGTGTAAATCTAATGACATATTCTATTTGCTGAAAATTGGGATTGGGTGAAGTCAAAAGAAAACCAATTACATGAGCGCTTGCTGATAGAAGAATCACATGTCCACAAGGCAAAGTTGAGGATGTGCTCATAAAAGTAGGAAATCTAATATTCCCAGTGGATTTCATTATGTTGGAGACAAAAGAAGATGGAACATTCCAATTATATTGGACTGACCATTTCTAACAACTGGTCGACTATAATCGATATGGAGAATAGAGAGTTGATATTGAGGGCGGAAGACAAGCAATACTATTCAACATTTACACCCCATTTGAGGAATCATCCAACCTCAAAGATTGTTGTAGAATTGATGAAGAAGAATCACTTGATCAACGAACATATTCAAATTCAAGAGAAATTTGTGGAATAATAGAGTTAAATGCAATCTGTATTAAGCCCTATTCGGATTTGCAACCTACGGTAAACCTAAGGTTGACCAATTAAAAAATAAATAAAAAATAGCAATAGCAAATTCGAATATTTTTCCCCAATTCTTCTAACAAATTCACTCAAAAACTTCTCAATCTTCAAAATTTCTTCAAGAACATGAGTAGGATATCAAAGTCAAGCAATAAACACGTAGCATTGATCAATCATATTCCACAAATCCATTCCATTTGAAAATCAAATATTAGATTTCTAGAACCCTATTTTTATTTTTATTTTATTTTTAAATTGAGAATCTTGAAGTTTTTGGTTGTATTGTTTAAATAAATTATGAAGAATATGATTATGACATTGTTTTAAATTGAATTATGTCCACAATGGACCAAAAATTTTGAAAATCAAACAACCCAAGAAAAATATTTCTCTTAAAAATCACAATTTACTTCAACTTTGGGATTGTTCAAAATTCAAATTTTTGGTTTGTTGACTGTGTTGATTGTTGCGGATTGAGTGCATAAATTGGATTAAAACACTTTAAAAGAGGAAATTTTGATGAACATAAATGTTCAATGAAAATCCCCAATGGACTTCGCATTATTTATTTTGCATCAAATTCGCATGACACGTTATAAATTGACATATAATATATTTGCGCAAAAAAATTTCACTTGCATTAAAATTAGGAGAATTTTGACTTGAACGTAATACGAGGCTCGCAAGGCCATGAATCCCCTATTGTGTTCCCCTGTGGCATTCCCTTTTTTCCCTACTAATGAATGCATATGTGTTGCACATGTAATGGGTTATGTAATGTAAATAATAATGTTAAATTTTGGTTTTGTCGGATTTCAATGAAAAATGAATCTTGCTTTGAACAAATATTGTATTGGACTATATAAATTGTGTGTCCACATGTATTTATATTGTTGGTGATAATATTATGTAAAAAACAGAGGTGTTTCATGTCATACTTGAATACATGAATTTTCACATGCTTATACGTACAATAAACAAAAGCTAATACATCAAATAGAGTTGTTGGGAGTCGGGTCTGGTGGACTGGGAACATAAACATGCAAAAGAGAATCAAAATACATATTTTGAATTCTCAAATATCTACTCATGCTTTTTCTTTTTATTCGTTAGTTTATCAACTTCATGTGTCAACATTTTTTGGATTGGTGTGCTATCTTTTGGTGTAGTGTTTGCATTTTTTTGAGTTGAAGAGATGTTCGTGAAGTCAGCAACAATTTCGAATTTTACAACACTGAAAGAAACACTTTGAAAAAATGCATGTAAACATGGGTGGAGGTAACCTATACAATGAATAGCAATGTAATCCCTAAGGGTAAATTTCATTCAACAGATTCAGTAGACAACTATTAGAAATTCAAAAATAAAGTTACATTCATCAATCAAGAAATGTAATAGTATTGTTGGGAGATATACCTCATATAAAATGTGTTTCATCCTATCACTTATCAATATATGTTGTAGAATATAATGTATGCACATTTCGGCGTAATTCCCCCAACACTACTTTCATCTCTCAAAGCAACACTAAAAGCAAGATTTAACCATAAGGCATTGTTCCGCTGTGCATCTACAAAAGGGTGACTTGCAGAAAGATGGCACCACCATATAGGCTAAGCTGGCTGTTCCCACTATGGGGCAGCTAACTCAGCAACAATTACCTCATTCTCATAGCCTATGAAATCTATTTTTCATGTTAAGACTCAAGCAAACAAATTATGACCAAATATTGCTGTTATGATCAAATTATTTGCATGAATAATAAACCCGAAATCTGAATAAAAAATTACTTTCTTAAGAAGAATCACTATTGTAGAAATCATTCATCAAGACCAAACTTTTAAGATGGAACATAGATGTGATAGCTTTGAATTCCCCTTTCCTTCTCTTCTGTAACTTCTTATACTAATTACACAATACATTTACTTAGAGAACATTCTATCACTCATCTTAGGTCATTAGTGTTTGGGAAAAAAGTTCGAAACCCGTTGACAATTTAAAGATCTGGACAATGCATATATACATAAGCATAAACGTGCATTAAATGCTGACATCGATAAGTGGAGCAAGGAGTCGTCTTCTTTTTACTTTTGCAGTGTAATGATAGTGATAACAACAGAATTGTAAAACCCCAAAAATTTTAGAATAAAAATTTATTTGTTCTATATATTATATTTTATTATTTTGAAAGTTGAGGAACGAAAGTGAAGCATGTTTTAAATTCTTATGTTTTTGGGTCAAATATTTGGATTTTGTAAAAGCGACGAAAAGTATATCAATATGGTACTCATTGGATAGCTCGTAATTAATTATGTAAATTGGGCTCGAGAAATTCGGATTAAGTTAGTCTCAAGATATTGAAGCTTAAAGAATTTGTTTCAATAATTAGCATATACCCAGCTTACCCTCAATTACAACAAAGAAGGAAATGTATGTGCAGTAAACAAATACATGGGTAATTCTGAAAATTACATTATGATAGTATGGTGTAATGGTCCATTCAATTTTAAATGGTAGCTGTCAAATTGCATCGTATAGGGAAAAAAGGCAAATAGGAACCAAAAAAACTTGACTCAAGAGGAAGAAACCACCAATCCACACGTCTCGGCTAACCGCCTGACTCGAAAACGACTCGGCTTATATGAACATTTGGCTTATGAATAATAACTCAAACTCCCTCTTTTATATTTAGTTAGATTAGATATTGTATACAAATTTGATGTTCTCGAGTATTATTCATTGATTACACATTACTAATGTCTACCACGATCTTAATTTTAGGGGGAAAATGGCATAAAAATGTAAGGCACGTTCAAATGACGAGATTATTTGGGAAAAAAAATAGAAAACTTTAAAAATGTTTTCTTATTTTATATGTGTTTAAGTGCTTTGAATAGAATTGCCGACGATGGTTACAATTATTTGAAATTATTTATGATGCGTAAATTATGAATATATGATATATTTTTCTAATTTGATACTTCTTCATGATAGATCGTATTATATTGTGTACAATAATTACTATGACTATTATGTATTTTTGAATTGGTTATATGAATAGTACATGTTGAAGTAATTTGTACTAAGGTTAACAAACCAAGATCATATGTAACATAACCACTTAACCAATTGAAAGGAATAGTTTGAGGGTGGTTGATTTGGTGTTGGGAGCTATTTAGATAAGTAATTGATTCCATACTTGTTGAATATCTGTGTGGAATGTTTTTAGCTAATCGGTGGAACCTAGGTAGTAAATATACACTGGGGGGTTTCATCTTAATTACTTAACCAAAAAAAGTAAAAGGCAATTGTACTAACCGAGGTATGTAGGAAAAAGTTACCTACAATATTGTGTGAAACTAGTCTTGAGTAATTTAGCATTATTCATCACTAATATTTAGAAGACTATTGATCCTTTGAAAACCCGCAAGTGTACGAGATCATTGTCAAGTAATATAATGATGAATACAATGTCGAACCCAGGAGGACTATGTGCTTGACCGAGTTAAAATTAATTGCAACTTTAATCGAATAGCAAACAAATTTTGTGATTTGTTCTATACTAATACATAAATTATCAATTAAACTAATGAAAGTAAGTAAATTCGTTTTTCAAATATGTGAGATGCATTGCTAAAATTTCGAATCCCCCTCATTATTCTATTTTTAGTGTAACAATTAAAGTGACAATTTAAAATCATTCATGTTGGTCAATGTTTCTGATTTTTCCAAAGGGATACAACTTTTATAGAAATAGAATTTTTTCAATTCGGATGTTTACGATATCAAAAGTGGGTCTCAATATTCAACTAAAAATCTGGAATATAACTTGTACGATTAAAAATTGATTTTAATAATATTTTGATCATATTACATTCCTTTTTGAGTTATAATTCCATCCAGTTGTCTCCTAGCAATCTTTGAAATATCGTCTTGTGATCCGAATCAACTATGAAATATTTCTAATTTGGTCCTCAAACTTTGGATTTTGCCCATTTTTCATCAATTTTCGCATCTTTCTTTCGGTTCCTCATTCAAACATTGATTTTTACCTATATAATATAAAATNTGATTTTAATAATATTTTGATCATATTACATTCCTTTTTGAGTTATAATTCCATCCAGTTGTCTCCTAGCAATCTTTGAAATATCGTCTTGTGATCCGAATCAACTATGAAATATTTCTAATTTGGTCCTCAAACTTTGGATTTTGCCCATTTTTCATCAATTTTCGCATCTTTCTTTCGGTTCCTCATTCAAACATTGATTTTTACCTATATAATATAAAATATAACAATTTAGGATATATTTTATTGGAAGAATCACAAAATATCAAAATTTTAGGCCGCTAATAAGTGTATAAAATACACTTAACAATGATCTACCAAAAAAAATGCCGCTTGTAATATTGAGTGAAAACTACCTTAAAAAATAATAAAATAAACCTATCCAGAAAAATGAAGAATGGACATAATGAAAAAAATACAAATGTATATTGAGACTGTGGAAAAACAATTATAAGCATTGTTCTATCCGACTAAGACTTGAATACTTAATTTGGGATTTAGATTTCTAGTGAGTATAGATTAAGGAAAGTTAGGAGGTTGAGACATTATAACATAGAGATAATCATCATGTATCGAGTTAGTGACTTTCATTGATGAAACATAACCAAACATGAGCAAGAAAGGAAGAGTTCAATCTTAGAATATACACCATGTGTAAGTGATTGAAAAATAAGTTTGCTTCTAAACAACTATTGGGTTTCATAAGTATTTTAGAGAATACAAGCCTTGATACATTTTCATAGAGGCGACCTCACTTCACACTTATATGGGGGATCTCCTATTAGAAGTACATTCAATACCCCGATTCGTACAAGATATAGAAATCAATAAAATTTAACTTAATCTAAAATATTCCGCAAATAAACTTTTCTTATCATAAGATTGGGTAGAAATTAACTCCAACTGCTTATTGAATCTTTTTAACTTAGTTATTCTATTGAACCAAGATCTTAGGAAATCCAATTTATAAGTCCATTTCCCTTGATAGGAAATATATTTGATCTCTTGACAAACATTTAATAAGCAGATCAGCTATATTCTTCCTAAATTTTAGATAATCAATGGAGATGACACCATTTGAGATCAACTACTTAATTTTTTTTTGTCTTCTACAAATGAATTGAGACTTTTCACTATACATACTATTTTGACTCTTCCGATAGCAGACTGATTATCACAGCGCATAATAATTGCAAACATTGGCGTAGGCCAACATAGAATGTCTTCTAAAAAGTTATGAAACCACACCGCTTTCTCTCCAGCTTTATCTAAATCTACGAACTCATATTTTATTGTAGATCGAGCTATACATGTTTATTTATTTTGATGACTTCCAAGATATGGCCTCACCGCCAATGGTTAAAATATAGCCACTAATGGACTTAAAATCCTTTGTCTGATATCAAATTTTCATCATTGTATCCTTCTAATATAGCTCTCCTTCTAATATAGCTGGATATATAGTATAATGTAATCCAGAATTTGAAAATATTTGTTATCTTCTAATGGTCATCACTTGGGTTGTAAATCTACTAAACTTGTCCACCGCATAAGCAATATCCGATGCGTGTAATTCACAATATATATTAACTGTATGTGATCTGAGAATACTCTAATTGAGATAGGGTTCACCTTTATATTTGGCCAAATGTAATTTTAAGTCTACTAGAGTTTTAACTGGACTTTTGTCATGTACATGAAACTTTTAAAGTAAAGTCTCAATATAGTGAGACCGAGGTAGAGTAGGCCCCTTGGATGAGTTAATGATTTTAATTCCTAATATTATATTTGTTATACCAGTATTTTTCATGTCAACAAATTTTGTCAATATTTTCTTATTAATCATTATGATATCATGATTACTATTCATAATTAGCATGTCATCGACATATAGATATATAATTACATACAAGCTCTTACACTCATTAATTCTAAAATTATTTGACAACATAGTTTTATCAAATTTCTCATGCTGCTGACTTGACACTTTTTTAGTTTGTATAATGACTTAACTGCTCTACTCATATTTCTCTCCTGTCTAGGAACAGTGAACTCCTCTGGTTAACCATATAAATTTCTTTTTTCTATCTCATCATTTAAGAAAATTGTTTTAATGTCCATTTGAAGATCTCTAAATTATGCAATTATGAAATTGCAATTAATACTCTAATAGATATTATTCTTGTCCCCAGGTGAACATATATCAAAGAAGTCAAGACCTTTTGAAAAAAAAAAAAACCTTTAGCTACGAATCTGGTCTTGTACTTATCAATTGATCCATCATTCTTTAAATTTCTTGAAAACTTATTTACAACATAATGGTGATAAGTATCATGAAGGGCAGACTAGCAAGGATCTTTTACATGTTTCAAATGGATCGATAATGAGATCAAGGGCAAAGAAGATCAAGGAAGTAAGGACTTGTCTAAGATCCATGGATCGAAAGTTCAAGTGCAACAAGCAGACACCAACCTTCAAAATGGGCATTAAAGAAGACTAACCTTGGTGCATTTGATTCAAGCTAAGGGGGGAATGAGCTGATCCGAGAAGCCATGTGCACGCAATGGCCATTTATGGTTGCTCGCATAATGCCTAATTTTTGAAACACCGAGCTAAACATGTTGAACTGTGCGCACGCAACACAGTATACCATGCGCACGCATGGTTGTTTCAAAGTACATGCGGGAAGATTTCCAAGTATATTAGGACTCTAGATTGTTCAAGATTATATAGTTATTTTTCATGTAATTTAGGATAATGTTGAATTCACCTATATAAGGCATGATTATTGTAGAAAACATCAACTTTTGATTTTTATGAATTAATTAAAGTGAGTATTCGCTTTTCTTTTTGTTCTTCATTGAACTTTCAAGAACTTATCAAAGATTTCCATATTTGTGGAGTTCAACTCTGAAATCTTGATTCTTAATTCAAGAAATCATTAGTCAAGGTTCTTTGATCTGATTTTAGCTTTGCCAGGGTACGTATATCAAATCTAGATGTGGGTTTCAAGGTTCATCATTGAATGGTTCATATCAATTGGTATTGGAGCTTTAGCTTTAGAATCATGTTTTTATTCCTTTTTCTTTTCATTTTATTTCTTTTTATGTCTTTTTCTTTTGAGTTTTCATCACGATCTTTAAGCCATTCATCTCAAAATTGACCCAGGCATATTCAAGAATCGATTAGTGCACATTCCATTAACACTAGTATACCAACGTTAATTTTTCTGGTTTATTGGCTTGTGATTGCTCTATTCCTTTAAGTTAATATCATTTGCATCAGAAAAAAAAAAAAGGAGTACGAAAATTCAAAAAAATTTAAAGAAAAAGCCTAACCATTTACCAATTTCAAGAATTCTTTTCTTGGAATCTTGTGGCATTGTTTTGCAAGAAACACATTCTTTACTGATTTTGGTGCTTAAATAATCAATTTCGTTCTTCTTGTGATCTTCTCTTCTCAAGTCATTTCTTGCTCCTTGTTGTTATTCATATTTCTTGAGTTCTTGTTAGTTTGAAAATTGTAAAAACTGAATTCTTGGTTAAATTTAGTTAGTTCCTTAAAGAACTTGAAAAGGAAAGCAAAGAGAGAATACAAGTGTGGTGAGCTTATTATTAGGAAAAGTCAAAAGAGTGAAATACTTGAGTGTAAACATGTGAGATTACTTTTTCTAGTTTATTCAAATTCCGCTCGTGAACCAAAATTTCTGGTAAAGAAAATTCAACACTAAGGGTAGAACGACCAGTTCTCTATTTTAAATGCGACACAACAACAACAACAGTTCGAGCGAATGAATATGTTGTTTGGGAAAATTAGGAATAGAATGTATATGCAAGATGAACAAGAAAATAAAGGTGAATGAAGAATTAGACTTACTAATAACAACTTTGATTAATTAACTTTAGAAGATTTAAGAGAATACAAAGTTTTATGAATATTGGAGGAGGACCATCTAAAATACCAAATCCAGATGATTAGATATACCAGAACTAGAAAAACGAGACGCACCTAGACCTAACAAACCATATCAACAGTTTTATGATAAAGTAAGAG
>CAIGRK010271516.1:0-18226 GCA_903798315.1 Fraxinus greggii | reverse complement strand
CTCCTGTAGATCACGAAGAACAACACGTTCTTCACAGACTGGAACTCCAGTCGCCTTCCTCGATCTTCAGCACTTCTGACAGATATGTAGGAAGTATGATTTTTGGTATTTTGATTTGGATTTGGATTTGATGTTTTTCACTCGGAAGATCTCATACAAGATGAAGGTTGAAAGTAATAATGTGGAAGATTCACTCTCTAGATTCTTTCTCTCAATAATCAACCTTAGAGTTTCGCACAAAATGACTTCTGAAATTTATAGGTAGGGTAGAAAACATATGTGCCAGGAAAAAAGTCTTTAAAACGCGAAATAAAAATTTCCCGTATAAAGCTATCGCTCGAGCGAGGAGCCAGCGACAGTCGAGCGACACGTTGTCGCTCGAGTGAAGGAGGGGCGATGGTCCAGCGACGATGTTTCAGCTTTTGTAGCTCGAGCCAACCCTTGGCGACAGTCCAGCTAAAATCCGTATCATTTTCCTCCTTATTTCAAACTCGAAACCTTAAACCTATTAACTAACTTTTGAACAAATTGCACATTATTCCTTGAACTTTTACAACCTATTTAATTAAGTCATTTTGTCCACAGAATTTGTCAATNCAGCGACGATGTTTCAGCTTTTGTAGCTCGAGCCAACCCTTGGCGACAGTCCAGCTAAAATCCGTATCATTTTCCTCCTTATTTCAAACTCGAAACCTTAAACCTATTAACTAACTTTTGAACAAATTGCACATTATTCCTTGAACTTTTACAACCTATTTAATTAAGTCATTTTGTCCACAGAATTTGTCAATTACATAAATCAACTAAAACCTAACAGTGACTAATGCAATACATAGGCACCGTCCATCATAGGTAGTAAAGACGGCCCTCCTTTGCTAGAAAGACGATACTCATTTTTGCTTAGAGAAAGACAGAACGGACAAGAACGACACTATTGACTTAACAGGAGGGATATTTAGATAAGAAAAGGCAACCATCTCGAACAACTCATTTGGCTGAGATCTTGCTCATATATACGGCGCTCCACACGGCTTAAAATGCACGTTTGATTTTTATTTTATATCAAAAATGAGTAATGTTAAGTAGAATGTGAGGCCTTTTCACCATGTTGATCGCTACATAGACTATCTATGTTAGACGATGACTAAAAATGGCATAACTCTTTCGCCTAGACGTTATGACAAAAAAAGAGCCACATTCACATACCCCCAAGTCGTCATGGATAATTCAAATGGTTATGCGAACAATGACTCGCTAGAACCGTCTCGATAAAACAAAGCAAGTAATCCAGCTCACCAATAAGGAAAGGCTCGTCTAGGTAGTTCGTTCCCCAGCTAACCTCTCAGCTAGGTGAAATAAGGTGAGCCTTGGCCTCGCCCTAGCAACGGGTCGAATTGCTAACCTAGTTGCCATGTAGAAAGCAGAGGGAAAGCTAGCAAAACATAGAAATGTATTTCACTCTAATTATCTCAAATAAAGGAACAACAGAATAATCTCATTTCAAATGGTAGGAGGACCACTTCAACATAAGCTAAATTTATTTAAAAATTGCAAATCGAACTAAACAAGAATGAGTTGATGAATAACAGTTTCGCCAACCAGAAGATTATCTTAAAATCATCACTAGCCAACGGAGGACATGTATTTAGAAGATACCCAAAATTTAATCGATTGTGTTACATGTACATAATACGTTTACATAATGATTTACATATACATAATGTTGTGAGATATAATTTACATATATATGTACATAATACGTTTACATAATGATTTTAAAAAAAAAAAATTCCCCACTCTCTTTTGACAACTCATCTGTATGCAAACTCTTATTTAATTACTTGTATGCAAGTAGCATTATTCAAGTTTAACTTGACCTAAACTTTCCTATAAATATTCCATGCAATACGAAGAAAATTTATGAAAATCGAACCGCTCGTCAATCTCTGTCAATTTTGTTTCTCTTGCACTTTCATGTTTGCAACTTTGCATCCAGACCATTCATTTGGACAGCTGCCTTTGCAAGCTAAAAGTGCTACATGAGCCGGTTTAGCGAGAAATAGAAATAATGTGGGCGCAATATATTAAAACAAAGGCACAAAATAGGAAGTGTAGAGAAACTCGTTACAAAATAAGGAATACGAAGGATGAATACAAGTTTAAAGGTAAAATCGGTCACTTGAATGGATTATTGAGCAATGAAATGATGAAATATTGATTCTCCTTTCAAATCCCTTAATTTTGCTAGATTTTTCTTCCTTTCACTTTGCCTCTTTTCTCTCCATTTAAGGTTTCAACGGGTGAAGAATGAATGAAAATAGCTTATAGAAACCCAAAAAAAGTTCCCAAAAATTTCACAAAAAGCACCTAAAAACGACGAAAATTCAAAATGCCCCCTGCCAAAAAATCCGGGCGAGCGAGCACGTCGGCATTCTGTGTGCACCCGTGTCGGGACATTCTGCCTTTGGCTGGGTGAGTCCTGCACGAGCTTGTCTCCCCCATTATTTGCTCAATTACGATTTAGTCCTCCGTCAGATTGCATGTCGGGTCCATCAACTTTGATTTCTGCATTTCTATCCTTGAATTCTGAATTTTCTTTCAGTTATACCCTTGTTAAATTGCATCCAAGGTCTTTCAACTTTCAGTACTTGCGCACTTTTGTTCCTAACTTCATGATTTGGTACGTTTTTCGTCATTTTCTCTTTCTTTTTGCTTTTTCTCTTTCAATTGGTGATTTTAACCTATATAAACAAATATTATCCGATTGTGAGTAGAATTTCATTCATAATCGATAATAACTTGAATTAAGTGTCCAATAAGTGTGTAACATTTATCATATATTCCCGTTTCATAAGAGAGTATTGAAGTTCATTTTATGAATATATTTTTAAGTATTCACAAGCCGTGCTTTAAATAGGGATATCAAAATAGCTCATCGGTTCGGGCCGCCTGTGACTCGGCCTGGAAAAGCTTGAGCCGAGCCGGCTCGTGGCTCGGAACCACCCAGTCGAGGCTCGGGCCGAGCCCCATTTAGGGGCTTCGGCTCGAGCCCGTGGCTTGTCACCGGCCAGTGAGTCGAGTCTTAAAAAAAATAAAAAAAAATGAAAAAAATAAATGCAGGCAGCTAAAATTATAGTGGTAGCTATTTTTATTTTTTATTATTTTTAAGTTTTTTTTTTATTTTAGGTTTTTTTTTATACGTTAATATTAAGTTATTATTTATAATACGTATAAATTGCACAAATTTTAAATTCATTAAATTTTTTTTAGATTTATAACGAATTTTAAAAGAAAAACGAGCCTGCTGGACTCACTAAGGCTCGAATCGAAAGCTTGGGTCGAGTCTAAATTTTTTTGGCCGAGCTTTTTACTTGAATCGAGCTCAAATTTCGAGTTTCGACTCGTGGCTCAACTCGTTGACACCCCTAACTTTAAATCATCGAAGTATTATTCATGTCTAATCTTCAACTCTCATTTGAAGATCAATTATCACTGTTCTAACCAAATATATTATCCACTCAAAAGATTACATATTAGAACAAGTCCAATAGAATCGCTTAAAAAATTGTCTCATATAAGCAAAAATATATGCAGTATTTAAGCATTCTTCTGTAATGCAAACATATAGAATAATTTTGTTTTTGAATGTCTACTTATTGAATAATGTTATTCAACACCAATGATATTTATTATCGATCTACATGACAACACATGATAAGTACTATTAAATGAGCATTGAATCTTTACATTTAATTGATCTTATCATTTAGTACTGTAAGTGCCGTCACTTAGACTGATGTTAAATATCACTTATACTAAATAGCATTACTCTTATTTCTTAGACATTTGTGGCAAGTAGATTACAAGTCTTTTCAACTTGCATATCATCGGTAGAAACCTCTATGAAATAATAATATTGAAATTGAGGAAAAAATATCACTTTAAAGAGGTAATTGATTTACCGATAAACGAATAATTTATTAATTTATCGACAGATAACGTGAAGTTTTTTCTAGTTAATACTACATAAATGTGATGGATGCCAATCGCCTCTTAAATTATTTTAGTGAAAATGATAGTGCAATAGAATAGCCTACTCACAATTTCAACGCTATCGAATATGCCTACGGAAGATAATCATGATTTTGATGATAACTTTATTTTATCTTAAAAGAAACATTTCAAGCATCGTAATCTTAAAATGTCGTATATACATTTCAAAATTAAGGATGAGATTTAAGTTCGGCTCTAGCACAAGAGAACAACCAACTTTAGATGAAGATTTTTTTAAAAATTCGAATTCAAAAATAGAAATTATCAAGTAAAACTCTCCTCAGTATGGATTATAAAATTGAAATGAATCAACAAATCAAAACCTATACCCAACTGTACCACTTATATCCACATACCACTTGTATCTAGAGTCAAAATTAGCATTAATCGATTTGCATTATTAAAGCACAGAGCATCTATAATATAATGTAAATTATAATGAAAAGGATCTCATAGGTCTACCGATCAACTATTCCAATGTTTATGAGTGGGGATTATTAATAAATCTCCATCGTCCCTACAACTTGTCCGATTGACATGTTTGAAATAATGTCACTACAAAGTCAACTCTTGCCAGAATAATTAGGGAATCAAATCAGCAGGGCAACTTATTCAAATTTGGAAATCATCCTAAAAAATTGTTTAGTCCGTGTTTGATTTAGCTAAAATTTAAATTTCTAGTATATTTTGATAAAAAATAAAGATTTGTGTGGTTAATAAAAATTGTGAATTCTTAAAATATATGATTGAAAATGAGTTTTAAAATATAGGGGCCAAACATGAGCTTAATGCAAAAGAATTAAATTTCTTGCAGGCATGAATGTTGCATTTCAGACAGCAAAAGTCAAGCAGCTGAAAGTATTACTAGTTTACGCTCTGACATGCATAACATGGAAGATGTGAAATCCCTCGTTAATAATAAAAATCACATTACAAGGCTAAATACTCTTGGACATAGCGAAATAGTACCGTCAGAGAAGGGTGATAGAACCTTAAACTGTAAGCTCTCGAGTAGTGTGAGGAACCATGTTTCTGATCACGTGCCTGTTGAAGAATGAATTGACAACTCATAGACAACGACTTGTTTTACCTACCGAAGTCGTAGCGAAAGCGAAAATTGCAGACCTAATCCCCTATCAATAGATTGAATTATAAGTTTTTTAAAACCTACAAAAGAAACTAGTTGATACCGTACCTTAATGTACGTAATTGCAGAACCAAAAATGTATAATAGTAATTGTTAGGCCTCTTCTAACGAAGTTCTAAGCATGGAAAAGTGGTAGCTACACAACAAGTGAACCAAGGCCCGCATTCCACGTCATTCTGCCCATGTGGCAATTTGACTGAATCCCCATGGGGAGCTAAGCCCTCATGGATGAGGTGAGATAGGTAGATACGTTTTAGAGAAGATTTTTGTACAAGATCTTGTATCAAGTGGACGATGTAACAACTCACTGAATATACGACTTTACTCAATCAAACAAGTCAAGTCTAGTCTTACACGACGGCTTAGGACTGCCAAGCCATCACAACATTAAATGCAGCATGACCTATGAACAACTAATTGATGTCTATGACAAGAGGCCCCAACCACTATGATGAGGCCATGTGTCTCTTCATCCAACGACTCTTACTCATCACTTTCTAATATAAAAGCACACACTTAATGTCATTTCAAGGTAATGCAAATTTAAATTCTCAACTTACAACTTTGCTTTTTTATTATTCTCGATATATACCCTAAGACCTACATTTTTACATTGGAGGCTCGCATCTAAATCTCTCCCACACTCTACATTCATTTCTCCAACTGACTTGACCGTCGGAGTGCGTGTGACCAACTCCACAATCACTGAGAGAAGCTATTTGTGGCTACGGTTTCTTCAAGTTTGCAGAAATCAGGCTTGCATGGATGAAGAGGCCTTAGGATTTGTTGGCCACGTTAGAGGTACAAAATTGGAGGTTAACCGATTAGCACTATCTGTGGGAAACCATACTATAACCACGAGCATCCCGTGGAAAAAGCATACAAAGAATGCCTAGGCTTTCCCCTTGGAAAAGGCTTTGTTCTTCAAGAAAGAACAAGTGGAAGCCCTTGAAGGAAAAGAAAATTCTAAGCTCAACGCAGTTCATTGACATGTGATACTCCTCGAAAAATGAGTATTTTAAGTATAATATCTACTTAGAAGAGCCCTTCTTTGAAGAAAAGATGTGCTTCCTCACCATGAATTCAAGCAATGAAGAGGCCTCCCCCTTGAAAAAGGTTTCGCTCTTGAATGAAGAGAAAGTGGAAGCCCCAAACATAGAAGATCCGAAGTTCAACTCAACATCTTCGGTGTTCACTCCTTGGGAAATGAGTATTCTAGGACATAATCCACTGAAATAAAAGAGGCATCCACCTACAATAAGTGCAAGCGGTATAGTTAGACACACAAGATCAATAGAGGTCCCTAAAGAAGAGGTCATCTGGACCAAAGTCACCCTTATACAACAACGCCTCCAAACGTAATGGAATACACATTATCTTTGTAAATGGGGATGCCTATGAAAAAGAAAGCCATAAGAGGAAGAACTCCTGAAAAGGAAAAGCCCCTGAAAGGAGCTATTAATTGAATAACCCCTGAAAAATGGAAGGCCTCTGAAGAAGAGATTATGAAGGAGAACCCTGAAGAAGGGGACAAGTTTGAAGAACTATGAGGCTTCATCTCTGAAACATGAGACTTCGTATCTACACAAATACTTCATCTATTTTTAGAGGTTTCATTCTTATAAGAATGCTCTAATACTTCAACCATGATTTTTCCAAGTGTAGAGGCTTATTCAACAGCTGTTCCACCATGCAACGCCTCTTCGAGCCTATGCATAAGTGCCTTCACATGTGATATGTAAAAATCCCCAAATTCAAAGAGAACATGCAAAAGAAGAGAATGTGACTAAAAATGGACTTGGGGACTAAAGTGTAGGGGTGTCATAAGTGAAAGGACATTGGATGCAATTTATCAAGGGTATTATCGAAATAAAAGTCAAAATATGGGGACCAAAATGTAGAAGATGAAAAGTTAAGGACATGATCATGAAATTATTGAGGGACTTGAAGGCAATTTTTAGCTTTGCCAATCCATCAATACATTTCCTATGAAATGAAGACCCCCAAAAAGGGATGGCCTTTGAAAATGTCATGAATAAAAGAACCATTGAAAAAGGAAAGCCACTAAAGAGGCTATGAAGGTAATAACCCCTGAAGAAGGGATGACCCATAAAGAAAGGGTCATATCTGAAGAATTACGATGTTTCATCCATCAACCATATAAGATCATCTTAAAAACTACAATAGTGGGAGGCCTCATCTCGCCTACGCATGAGTACCTCCAACACCCTTTAAAAATGGAGGACTCTAAGAAGAAGCTATGAATAATAACTTCTGAATAAGGAAGGTCCCTGAAGAAGGAAGGACCCTTGAAAAGGGGTCATATTTGATGAATTAATAGGCCCTACCCTAAAACATGGGACTCCGTAATGCAAGGCCTCGTCCCACCTATGCATCAGTACTTTCCCTGTGCAATGCCTTATATCGCCTATGCATCAGTGCCTTCAACATGCAAGGCTTCATTTGACTATGTATAAATACTTCGACTATGTAAAATCCCTTCCATATATGGATCAAACACCATGGAGGAAATACTGGCAAGGAAGAGCTATCCCCTTACAAGGAGGTAAAATAGCCTCATCAAAGATAAGTGTGATGCATCCCGCGGAGAGCCATAATTTGTTGCCTTAGAGGATTAACCCCTTCCATGTATGTATCAAACATCTTGGAGGAAGCCTTGTAAGGAAGAGCTATCACCTTGCAGGAGGTAAAATAGCCTCATCAAGGACAAGTGTGATGCATCCCGCATAGAGCTACAACTTGTTGCCGTAGAGGATTAACCCCTTTCGTGGATAGATCAAACTCCAGGGAGGATTAACCCCATTCAATGGATGGATCAAACACCATGGAGGAAGGCCTTGCATGAAAGAGATACCCCCTTGCAAAGGGCCTCGACCAAGTTGAATTCAACATTATCAATGGTTGCCTCTTCCTGAATGGGCTCTCCCTTAGCAAAGGGCCTCAACAAAGTTCAATTCAGCCTTGTCAATGGCTGTCTCTTCCCGAAGGGGCTCTCCCTTATGCAAAGGGCCTCGATCAAGTTTAATTCAGCATTATTAACGGCTGCCCCTTCTCGAATGGGCTCTCCCTAATCTAAAAGGCCTCGACCAAGTTTAATTCAGCATTATCTACTGCTACCTCTTCCCAGAGGGACTCTCCCTTATGTAAAGGCCTCGACCAATTTCAATTCGCCCTTATTAACGGCTGCATCTTCCAATGGTGCTCTCCATTTTACAAAGGGCCTCAACCAAGTTCAATTCAGCCTTATCAATGACCGCTTCTACCCGAAGGGACTCTTCCTTATGCAAAGGGCATCGGCTAAGTTCAATTTAGCTTTATCAATGGCTGTCTCATCCCGAAGGGCCCTCCTTTATGCCAAGGGCATCGGTTAAGTTCAATTCAACCTTATCAACGGATGTTTCTTCCCAAATGGGCTTTCCCTTATGCAAAAGTGCCTCGCCCAAGTTCAATTCAGCCTTATCAATTGTCGATTCTTCCAGAATGGGCTCTCGTTTATGCAAAGACCTCGCCCACTTTCAATTCACCCTTATCACCTGATTCATCTTCTCCAAAAAGCTTGCCTAAATATAAGGGCATTGACTTAAATCAGGTTCACAAATTGCTTCAAAAATTTACTCATATTGTATATTCAAAGTCCCGCATTATACAAATATTCATGCATGGACTTAGGGGGACTATTGTTACGAATCTTCCAAAGCCAAATGGTAGCTACACAGCAATTGAACCAAAGTTCACACTCCACGTCATTATGTCTATGTGGCAATTTGGCCGAACCCCCATGGGGAGCTAAGCCATCATAGATGAGGTTAGATATGTAGAAACGTTTTAGAGAAGATTTTCATACAAGATCTTGTATCAAGTTGCTAAAGTCCTCCCACACTCATGCATTCATTTCCCCAACTAACTTAATCGTAGAGTGCGCGTGATCTACTCCACCACCACCGGATAAAGCCATGTGTGGCTAACGGTTTATCCAAGTGTGCAGAAATCGGGCTTATGTAGCCCTTAAATTTGTTGGCCATGTTGGAAGTATAAAATTGGAGGTCAACAGTAATCATTTAAAATTTTGTAAAATCATCACGTGGTCTTCATATGACCAACTTAATTTATGAAATAAAATTTTTGCTTGGTACATTTTCAATAAAATACCCTAGAAGACATGAAAAAGAGAGTATGTTTGTATTTAGCTTTACGCTCCAAGTTTGAGGGCTTCCATTAATAGAATGGGAAACTAAAGCTTTTCGAGTTTTTTCTCTTTTTTTACATTGGTACCCATTATTTTCTAAATACATTTTTTTCTCTTCTATTTTCAACCACACATTCTTCAATAAAATAATATTACACATAAATAAAAAAAATTTTCTTATTTTTTAATCACACATTCTTCATCAAAATACTATTCCAAAATTTATTTTCATAAAAAAAATGAGACTCGAACAAGCTCGTAATATTCTTGTCTTCGATCTTTATTCTTTACATAAAAAATTAATATATTTAAATAAAATAACGTGCTAGTCTTCTTCTCCCCACCTCCACCCTCGTCGCCGTCCCAACCTGGAAGTGGTAATGGGCCGACCCGCCCACAAGTTCGGCTCATTTCTCAAGGGCCAAGCTCGGCTCGACTCGACTCGACTCGGGAGTTCGTCTTTTTTTTTTATAGAGTAAAAAAAGAAGGAAAAATGTATAAATAAATAAATAAAGTGACCAAATGGCCACTTTTGTAAGTTTAGTGACAGTTGCAAATAGTCATCGTAGTCTCGTGGCTCGCCACCCCACAATCATGGCTCGCCATCCCAAGGGCCGCTCGCCTGTGGGCAAGCCGAGTGGGTTCAGGTGAGCTAGCCCACTCGGCTCATGATCGGGCTCGTCCAAGTACGAGCCAAGCCGCCCATGAGCTAAGTTGCTCGTTTGACACGATCGTTCAATTTGTTTGACATCTCTATCCCAACCCCAATAATAAACTTGGCCGTAGTAGATGACTCTTGAACATGTATTTTGCATGATAGAGAATTATTTTCCACATATAGTAAACTAAAGATTGAAAAATAAAAATTGAGGGAATAATGAGAATTATTCTATTGAAAAAGACCATAACTACAAGATTTGAGCCGAAAGTAAATAAAATGGGGTCCCAACAAATTAAAACCCATAGTGTGAGGAGTTGTGTGTGGTGGGTTTTTAGTTTGACTCCAACTTTAATCATTGAGTTGACATATACACGTTATCAATCTCAATTGCTCACGTGGCAGTATTTTTTTAATTTCTGCATCCATTGCCACCAAAAATTATAATGAAACCAGCCACTACTGCAACATACAACATGAAAGAGTAGAGTGGGTGGGATTGGGGTGCGGGGTGGGGAGGAGTGGTGGTGGTGGAGGGTGTTGGTATAAGATACATCCTCCAGACTATGGCCATTGAATGCGACCATCAGACCTGACATAGTCTTAATTTGTGGAATTCGGTTCATATCGTATGGGTATATACTAATCAATAAGAGTTTGGATCCTAACATGATTTTTTGTCAGGTTCCCAACTATTTAAATATACGATCTTATGTTGAATGCTGGTGTTTGTGAAGGTCATGAATTCAAATCAATGGAGACGCGACAAAAGATCACATTGGAGCCCAATCCCAAATGAACAATATTTATGAGTATGACACATTCGATCCCGCATGAACAATGTCAGAACCTGATGATCGAATTCATAGTCATCGGGACATGTGTTAAATTGAGCCCTTCATACACAACTTAATTAAGATTAGTTTGACGATTAAAATGATAGGAGTTTGAAAGATTTTGAAGTTTGTAGTCACAAACATGCACAAGAAACTTGAGTCAACTCATTATTCTCACCCTCTATATAACTAATATAAAGTCCATGTTTGGTTTAGTTAAAAATAATTTTTTTAGTTGATTTCGATTAAAGTTGATGAAATGTATGGTTGAAAAAGTTGATAAAAGTTGTGGATCTCATGAAATGTATTGTTAAAATTAAATATTGTCTTTGACTTAAATTTTTATCAATATTTTTAACTAAACCAAATAGGGACAAAGACCCGAAGTAAAAGTGGCTAATACTCAACTTAAATAGCAGAGTATCTTTGACCACCACGATATCGTTTAGTTTAGTAGCTTCAACAAATGGAGGAGGATGTTGGGAGGGGTATCGGACTTAGATAAAAGTTCTGGTAAGTTTTACGATACATTATGTAAGTTATCGGAGTTCTCGTAGTTAATTTTTATTCCTATCCTTGATTTGGAAGGATAAAGAAAGCACCTAACGCTCCCGATGCGTGTCCTTGTCTGCTTCTTGAAGTCCGGTGCGCGCTATAGGGCTCGATGAGGNAAAGTGGCTAATACTCAACTTAAATAGCAGAGTATCTTTGACCACCACGATATCGTTTAGTTTAGTAGCTTCAACAAATGGAGGAGGATGTTGGGAGGGGTATCGGACTTAGATAAAAGTTCTGGTAAGTTTTACGATACATTATGTAAGTTATCGGAGTTCTCGTAGTTAATTTTTATTCCTATCCTTGATTTGGAAGGATAAAGAAAGCACCTAACGCTCCCGATGCGTGTCCTTGTCTGCTTCTTGAAGTCCGGTGCGCGCTATAGGGCTCGATGAGGGGGTGGGGAGAGAGCCCATAACAGATCACTACATGAAAGAGTAGATAAAAAAGGGGTGGAGACGGTGATGGTAGGGGGTGGTGGGTGAGGAAGAGTCCATATCTATCACTATCATTTTTATTTTTTTTCAATTCTTTAACTTCCACTATGTTTAAGATAAGTACATAATTAAAGCTGCAGAAATTTATTCAAGAAAGTGGCTGGATAACAATTTGATACAAGTTCATCTTTGTGCTGTACAAAAAGAGAAGCTCCAAATGTAGGGGGATTCATCTTCATCTTTACAATTATTTGCATAAAGTAATCTAAATAATTATTCACAATTTAGATCTTGTCTTGTGCCACTTTTGGTTGTCTTCCATTAAACTCAACCGCATTGCACGTGTCCCATTACTTGTTGCATTTTATTTTTTACAAATTGTATTTTTTCCTGCTAGTAGGGTACGATGCATTTTGTTTATCAACACGTCCCATTTTCTTGCATTTTTAGGGTTTGATGTATTTGGTTAATTAAACAAATTCGAAATTATTGTCAACAAATTTTCGTCGGTTATCTACTTCATATTATCTTGCACTAAACTCTACCTTATTGCAAGTTCCATTTTTCTTGCCATTTGTAGGGTTCGATATATTTTGTTTATATACCAACCTATAGAAAAAATTTCAAAACCGACACCATTTATCGATGGAAATATGTCATAACTCATATGGTCCTTTTTTGTTACTTTGAGAGAGAGAAAATTTCATAAACACCACTAGGTGTTTTGTATTTATCTCACGACATATTTTCTTAGTCACGTTAGCATTTTCACTAGTATACGTCTAAATCGAATGAAAAATCTAAACTCTGATATTAATTTAGAATCGAACAATATATTTAATAATCAAAGTAAAACAATGCTATAAATTAAATGTCTAACACTCATCATCTCCTATAATTGGGTTTTATATACTAAAATATCTCACCAACTTCAAGATCATGACATTTTCTCAATGTTCTTTTCATGTAAATATAGAAATTAAACTATATATATCAAGAGATTATTAAATGATTAGTAGAAAACTATTAATTAAATTATTCTTTTGTTGTTAATAACATGAATCATGCATGTTTTGTACCGATAATTGAATTTAGTGTCGTGGTCTATTCTTCACTTTTCATTCTTTCTCCTTTTGCTTTTCATTTTCTATAGAAAAAACAGCAATAATGGAGAATCCATGAAATTAAGTGCTTTTATTTTACCTTTAAATAAGCAACTTTTTGTTTTCTGTCTTAATCCATGAAAAACTTAATTATTTTTAAAGCTTATCGAACTTTTCAAACTTAGCCAAATCAAATATAAATTTTGAAAATAGGTTTTTCCAAACAGCACTTATTTCAATCTTCGTATGCTCGATGGAGATTCAATATTTAATAGTAATAGACAATATTAAAGGAAGAATATTAAAAATTATTATTTATTAATGCGGTGAATTCTATCCAACGTTGGATAGTAACGTCCAGCTTTAATAAAAAAAATCTCCATTCAAGTGGGACGAAAATAGACACGAATTGTCAATTTATATAAATTTATGATAAATATTAGTCAATATTAAAAAGATTAGAAAGTGATAAGAATGAGGTGTCCAATTGGCAGTCATTGGGACAGTGCATTACAAAGAAAAGTTAGTCAATCTTAAGGTTTTTTATTTAGAACATTTTTTTGGCTGTAAAACTTTTCATTCTTTAAAAGTGACAGTTCATTAAGAAGAAAGAAAGTAAATTTGGGTTTGATTATCATTATTAGTGGTAGACTATGATTGAGGGACGCGGTGAATGTTAGTAATTTAAGTTTCAATGATATTGAGTAATTTAGCTTATCGATTCCAAAATATATGCATAGTAACTTTGGGGATCGAGGAAAATCCAAAGGATTCAACCTCTAAAAGGTAACTCCGTCCAAGAAAAAAATAATCAGATGAAAAATAATAATCCCTCAATCATTGAGGGAAGCGACATGTGTGAATAAAAATTGCAACTTGATCTAATTCTACACAAACTCTACCATATAAAAGTCATGTATTGGTGTAAAAAAATAAAAAAAAATACGCATTTTCACACTCTAGCCAAATCTTTGTCTATTTGTGTGTTAATTTCTCATTTATTGTTATTGTTTCAGCAGTTGATTTGATCGTTGGAGAACCAACGATTGTCGATCATTTTTCTTGGAACGATGATCTCGGTGCTTAATGATTTGTATCTGAATGTGCTTATAATATATGGGCAGATAGAGATGCGGGAGTACAATATTGAAAGCAAGGTAAGTGAATTTTTAAGATCAACATATTGATGTCGTTAATGCTCTTTGAATGAAACTTTCTTTATTTTTAAAAGTTCATTATTTTTTATCTTTGTAGAGTTAATTTGTTTTAATCATATTTTTGAGAGTTTTCATCTCTCACTAAAAAATGAACAAATTAAAATCTAAAATATTTACAATATAAATTAACTAAAATGAAATATAAAATATCTACTATAGATCTAAGGTTATCCATGAGACGATTTAGCTCCTCCCATAGGATCATCATACAAAATTAAGTCCTCCTCCGGCTTCTATTCTTTAAAAAAATCATTTTTAATCATATATTTTTTCAATAAAATAATTTTGCATGTAAATTTAGAATTTTTTCATACTTTTTAATTATACGTTCTTCAAAAATTTATTATTACAAAACTCATTTTTAAGAAAAATAGGTTTCGCAAACATACTGCAATTATTGAAATTTTACAATTCTTTATTCGCTACTCGATTGGTGTAAATTTGAATTTAGACCCTCATTTTAGTTACACAATCAATCTACATTGTTTTTTTTCGTTAAATTTTCAAGAAAATGGAAGATTGGTTAGAGAAAATAGAGGATGACTAGGCCTATACTTTTTCCTAAATAATTTCCAAATATATAGCGGAATTTAATCCTAATTTTAGTCAGTGATGGTCTAAAGACTAATTTTCTCCAAGAACGAGTATCTTGCGAAATTTATTGAATTTAAGAATTTTCTGAATTTTCAATTTATTCGAATTCTCAATAATTTTTGTACCATTATTGATTGGAATGATCCAACGTTCATGCCAAAAAATAACATTTTCGGTACACTGAACTTCTGGATGATTACAATATTAGTTTCAACTTCACTTATATTTGTACATTACAAATTATGACGTACATATTTGAAATATAGCTGGTTTCTTTTGAAATGATGGGTAGAAAATATTTTGTTCATCTACGGACAAAATATTCTCTTTTTAGAGTTTTCAAACATATCTGCGGAACTTGAAATTATTTTACAACCGTGCTACTTGTACGGGGGAGGGAGTGGTTTTGTTGACAATCTCTCACATATGGAGTGGGTGGATCGGTAATTTTTTTTTTTTAATCACAGTGGAGCCCACCAATATGAGTGGTTGTCAACCACTTCGATCAACCTTTGCTGTACAAAATGGCATTGATGAATATTTTATGATAGTTTTATTATTCTTGTTTTTCTCCTTCATGAAATAATCACAAATTCAATTAGAATGTCGACCTATGACTAGTACCAAATATAACCATGCATAATCTACTTTCACCATGTTTCCATATATCAAGATTTATAAAAATCCCCCTTTGGACACGTAATCAAGACGTAAATGCTTATATACGATACAAATGATAATATTTAAAGAAACCAGAATCATGCTTTAACAACGTCGATCAAGTATAACACGGTTCTAAGTATGTCAACATATTGCTTTAAGAATATTGTTCAAATTAAAACATGACTTCTCAGACACAAGTAAGCAATAATAGCGATGCAATTTGTAATTTTATTAGTTAAACAACATATCAAAATTTAATTTGAATAATTAACTAATTTTTCAAATGGATTACACTTAAAATATTGCACTAATATATATTTTTCACGAGATTAAATTGTACTTTACTCTTCTAGAATTTTCATGCTTAGGGTATGTCTGTGTGTGTGTGTAATTTTATGGATTGACAAAAAAATCTTCTAGAATATTCACAAGTGTAAAGTTGTAACAAAAAAATCTTCTAGAATATTCACAAGTTGTATTTTCTTCGAGGGCAATAACATAGTACTTATATATTAAACTTTTGCTTTTTCAGGAGTGATAATATGTTATCCACATAATTAACTTTTGAGAGATGTATTCATTGAAAATATTGATCTTCTTTCAAGCTTAGGGATGGATTTGGCAGTGGGCTGCACCTGGCTGTAGCCCACTATCCCTCAAGTCCAGAAACAGCAAAAATAAAACAAATTAATGGAAGATGATTTTCATTTTAGTGTATAGCCCAACAACAATTATTATCACTTGGCATGCCCAGCATAATTCTTAAAACTAATTATTTGTTTTAATTATTGGCCCAATTCTTAAAACTAACTTTGTTTAATTTTAATCCAAATCCATCACATGCTCATTTGATTTTGAGAAGCAACTGATGGAATATACAAATGAAGAAATTTTGGGAAGGAACCGCATGTATGAATGTTTTTGCTTTGTGAAACTTCCATTTTAAATATTGTTCTTCCCCATCCCTCATGAAAAAAGTCCTTTTGTGAAATTTTTCCTATTTTTACATTGTCACAGAACTCATTGTTGTCTAATATAGTTGAAATAATTCTAAGTTGTCACTTCTTTTTGAAAATAAAAAATTTAGGCAAGAAATTATGGAATTTATTTCATTTACAACCTATGCGTGATGAGTAGGTTACTGATATCAAATCTAGTTTCTTATAATGTGAATGAATTTAAATTGGAAAGGAAAATAGAGGGATCATAATTTATTATTTGAATTTATGATTTGGATATGAATTATTTGAATTTATGATTTGGGATATGAATTTATAATTTCTTACAATAGAGGAGTATGAATTTATAATTTAGGAAGGAAGATTTTAAGTTATGAGCTCTTACAATATGAATGAATTTATGATTATGATTTTATCAATTTATGTTTATGGGATATTATCATATTGTGTTCTCATTTTTATGCTTTTAATTTTAGATTTTAACATGGAAGAAGATCGATCGACCTTTTGCCAAGAAAGAAGAACCTTGTTATCTTTCTTTTCAAAGAGTAACAAATTTAAGAATACAAATGTAATAGTTAATGTTATATTACGACTTTTTTTATATTTATTCATATATTAAATTTTTAAAAACTTTTTTGTTCCCTGTAACGTTGATTTCTAGCTCCGCCCCTGTACAAACTAGTGCTTCTTTACGAGCAATGACTCAATATTCAAGCTTGTAACATCATTCTCTTGATGATCAAGTAAAATGCCATGCCTTTTGGAGTCAAGTATCATTAATATAACGTTTTATTTCTTCGAAAGTAACAACAAATTATTGTTAAAGTATTGACCCAATAATTTGCTCTTCGAGAGCATTAGCATAACTTATAAAATATTAGATCTCAAAAATGATGCTCTTTGGAAGTAAGTAACATTCTTTTAAAATATTAACAAAATGTAAAATTGTGTTTCTTCAGGAGCTACAATAAAATATTCTTCAAAAATGTATATAATAAACGCACACACACACTTCAAAGACTACAACATATTGTTCTTTTGTAATATTAGTAGAATTGTAAGATTTTACTTAAAGAAATATGTAACTAAAAGCAGGTCTTATATTGTATGCTCATCAGAAGCAATAATACAATATCTTCTAGAATATTAGATGTATAAGTATATGTTTATTAACGTCGACATAACAATATTTTTCTGAATTCTTAGCATGTATAAACTTGTGTTGCTTAAAAAGCTACAAAATAATATCATTCTAGATGATTGATATTGATAAATTTATGCTTGTTCAAGTATAATATCAAAATATTTTTCAAAATTGATACCCTGTTTGGGCTCCATTAAAAATGTATTTTGAAGTTTTTTTTTTTTAAAGAATAAATGGTTAAAAATTAAGATTTTTTTTTATTTACGTGTAATATTATTTTATTGAAAAATGTGTTATTGAAAAAATGAGTTAGAAAAATACAAAGAATGGAGCCCAAACATGATTAAGTTGAACATTTTCAAAAAATAACAACGAAAGGTTTTTGCAAGATATTAATAAAGGATGATTAGCACAAATCGTCCATACGTTACAATATAATTGTGCAAAATGTCCATACCTTTCATTTTTACCTCCATTTACACATTTCATTACTGTAGAATCTACAAACACATATGGATTAGCCAATATCAAGAAACCTATCTAATAGAACATAAACATAATGTGCAAGAAAGTAAAATCAATACAAAGAATTTTTCAACCGTAGCCCCAGAGGTTCGGCGACCGCTTTTAAAGCCTAATCCCATGATAAG
>CAIGRK010271510.1:0-13707 GCA_903798315.1 Fraxinus greggii | reverse complement strand
AGCTTTAGTCATCGATCCAAAGATCTCCGATAGCTTCAACCCAAAAACCAAACCCTAACACGATATACACAATTACAAAACCTAGTCAACACAGCCAACAATCGACCCAAAGTTACTGTTACAATAGCGATTTACAAACATGGATTTCACAGATCAGCCAAGAGAAAAGAGACTCTAGAGAGAACGAAGAACGCCAGAACAAAAAACCAACAGGCCGAATGAAAAGTGAAGTCCAAAAGTCATCAGCCATCACGTTAAAAAGCCAACTAAAGATCACAGCCATTGATTAGATCGGATGGCTCACAACTCATGTGAAGAAGCACAATCCGGGAATTAACAATTTATCCAATAGAGATTAGCCACATGGACATCCAACTTACAGAGTTGTAATTTTGGAAACACGTTTCTTCTTCTTTCATCAACTTGATTAAGTCGCCGAGTCAAAGATGAATTAAATCTAAATTTTGAAAAGAAAAAAAAAAGAAGCAAGTTTCGCCATTTTTGAACTTGAACGAGAATATCATTTTAATATTGAGATTCATTTAAAAAGAGGTTTTAAAGAAAAAGCTTATCTAGACAGAGGCAATACATGTGACACGAAGTAATGGTAATGGTATTGTCAAATTAAAGAGACATATCTGTCCTCTACAACATTTGTCAAATGCTATAATATCTGCTTTTCTTTGTGGGGACATGCAGCTGAAAATAACATCACCTCACAAATTCTGGAAACAATAAATGTAAGATACTTGCACTAACTAGCAATTAAGTTAAAAATAAGTTAATTATCGTTAATAGGGGACTTTAAATTAAGTAACTTTAAATGTAAGCTGTCAAACTCAAACCATGTTTAAAGATGGTAAATTGCATATGCAGTCACTTAACTTTTACTGAAATCTCATTTCTATCATGACCTCTACAACTCGACATGTCTAACATGAGACTTCCGTCTAGACATTATCTCTTTTTTTGGTCTGTCACATCAATTGATAGAGTCCTTATCAGCTTGCATTAAAGAGTTTTTTAAACTTCGTCGTTTATGTGGTGATTTTTATAAAGTAGCCTAACGTGCTCTCTAAAGTCATTCCAAAGAAGGTACTGGCCACAGGAATGATGCCGGCCACATAATAAAATCAGTTTGCTCTTTTGTGTTTGTTTTTTTTTCGATCTTATGGAATGAGCCAAACCATATTGTACTCGAAACATTTGCGCCTCTTTATCTTCAATTTAGTACAAATATTAGTGGTCTAAATGGAGTCATAATGTCTATTTCATGCAAGGAAAAAAGGAAGGCATAACATAATGATGTTGTCATTTGTCAAGGGTAGGGGTCCTTGTTTAGCATTTGATTCTTAGCAAATTGTCTTGAACTTTGGTAGCATCAATTATGACTGTGTGGCTCGTGACATGTTTGATATATGATATTAAACAGGATTGAAGAGTGTAATAAATAAGATTCCATTTCTTCTTTAGGGTATTGTACCATAAATGTTCTTAATGTATTGTATTAAGGGTGTGTTTGATACCCATTTTGGAGAAGTTTAATTTTTGGAATAGTGATTGATGGGAAGAATGTGTGGTTAAAAAGTAAGAATAATTTTTGGATTTATGTGTAATATTATTTTATTGATAGAATGTGTGGTTGAAATGAAGAAAGAGAAATAGAATGNTTTTTTTTTTTGGTATTTTGGAGGAAACTATTGAGCACAAGGAGAAGCAATTAAAGAAGTTGAAAAAATATTTGGAGAGAGCCAAGACCAATCCATATATTGGGTGTGTTTGATACCCGTTTTAGAGAAGTTTAAATTCTGAAATAGTGATTGATGAGAAGAATGTGTGGTTAAAAAGTAAGAATAATTTTTGGATTTATGTGTAATATTATTTTATTGATAGAATGTGTGGTTGAAATGAAGAAAGAGAAATAGAATGAGAAATAAATGACTTTCAAACATGGGCTAATATTTGGATTGAACGCTTTATTTCGAGAGCAATAATGAACAAAATGAAATTAGAAACCTATAGAAGAAAACATATAGATTAGAGTTGTTCAACTTCGACAATTGGTGAAATATTTTAGTGGACGGTCCTTTCAGTGGGGGTGGTCATATATGTACACGTAGTAATACTATCCAATCAAAATGTTTCTTGAGTGGTTCAAGGTTCGTAGTCTTATGGTTAAAATGGACGGTACTATCCCACGTACATATAAGATCACTACACTAAAATTATTTCTCCAACGAGAAGTCTAGTTTGACTCGCTTTTGTTATGTAAATTCTACAATGAAGGAAATTACAAGATTTTTTCGTAATTCGGATTCTATCATATACACGTAAGCCGATGCATCATCCTCCCATAAGGAAGGAAAAAAAAAACCTTCATATATGATAAGAACAGTGGGTTGATCAAATACGTCAGAATCTACACAAAAATATAAAAAAGGAACATAAACGCGCTATGATTTATGAATGACTTGGTCAATCTTAGTTCCCCATCAGACAACCTGTCTAAAGCTCAGTATATGAAACTTCAATCTACAAGATAGGTTCCAAAATGGATTAAAAGAAGGGTTCTTCGAGTTGAACCCAACAAAGGATTATGAGGGAGGACAAAACTAGAAAGAAAAATGGAATCAAATTGCATCAGAGAAGCATCAAAAGCCTGTTTCAATAATTGTTGCTCAAATCCTTTGCTTGGCTTGCCAGATACTCGTAATACACCCCGTAAGGCAACGAGCACTGGTATCGGTCCTCGACATGATTTTACAACTGCCATACTTGCCTCTATTCAACCAAGTGGGAATTTTACTAATCCCGAGTCCCTTCCTTCGTCGACAGAATTGTTTTCTTGCCTTGAAAATGCATGTTCACACTACTCGATTACTGTTCTTGCTGATAATATTCGAGCAAAAGAATACAACCATCTCTTGGTCTCGAATCATGTTTGCCTTGATTACATAGGCCATGGTCTTTTCTCCTACTCCCAGCAGCAGGGACACAATCTTACGACTGAAATTGCCTCTTCTTCGACATCTACCCCTCCAAGACCTTTGCACTCTCCCTTCTTTGACATTTCATACAAGTCGGTGAATTTGAACTCTTTCTTGTTATATGGTGGTCAAGAATCAGAATTCGAATCCTCAATACGAAAAAGAATCACGAAATTCATGAACGTCTCAGAAGAGGACTATTACATGGTTTTCACAGCCAACCAGTCGTCTGCATTTAAGCTACTAGCAGACTCTTATCCTTTTCAATCCAATCAGAACCTTCTTACAGTATATGATTATGAGAATGAGGCAGTGCAAGTGATGGTCGAGAGCTCTAAGAAAAAAGGAGCACGACCAATATCAGCAGTATTCTCATGGCCTAACTTGAGGGTCAATTCAAGGAAGCTGAGAAAACTGGTTGTGAACAAGAGTAAGCAAAGGAATCGAGGCTTGTTTGTTTTTCCTCTTCAGTCGAGGATAACTGGAGCGCGATATTCTTATCAATGGATGAGCCTGGCAAGGGAAAATGGATGGCATATTTTGCTGGACGCCTGTGCCTTAGGAGCGAAGGACATGGAAACATTAGGCCTCTCTCTATTCCAACCTGACTTTCTCATTTGCTCCTTTTTTAAAGTTTTCGGGGAAAATCCATCGGGATTTTGCTGCCTGTTTGTTAAGAAATCCAGTGTCTCAGAGTTATGCAAATCCTCCACAAGCATGGGGATCGTCAGCCTATTGCCAGCAAATGAACCATTTGAAGAATTAGCCTTTGCCAGGGCAGAAACCGAAAAAGAAACATCAATATCACAGCAAGAAATCGAAGAAACTCCCGAACAAGGTCACATGAAGCTGAAAGAACCTTCAGTTTCTGAAATCGTCGAATTGAATGAAACCCCTGAAACAACACAATCAAAAAACCGCGAATGTAGCACCTCAGGAGGAATCGAATGCCGGGGTTTGGATCATGCAGATACCCTAGGCCTAATACTGATCAGTAGGAGAACAAGATGCCTAGTAAACTGGCTGGTGAACGCACTAATGTCTCTTCAGCACCCTCATTCAGAAAATGGGCTCCCCCCTGTTAGAATCTACGGGCCAAAAATAAAGTTAGACAGAGGGTCAGCAGTGGCATTCAATGTATATGACTGGAAAGGAGAAAAAATCGATCCCATTCTTGTACAAAAACTAGCTGATCGAAACAACATTTCTGTTGGTTGCGGCATTATAACAAACATCTGGTTCGCAGAAATTTACGAAGAAGAAAAGCATAAAATAATGGATACAAGAAGTACAAAGGAGGAATCTAAGAAGAAATACAAGAATTTATATGGGATTTCTGTGGTGACGATTTCAATTGGGATGTTAACGAACTTTGAGGACATGTACAGAATCTGGGCATTTGTTTCGAGGTTTCTTGATGCAGATTTTGTGGAGAAAGAACGATGGAGATACACTGCTTTGAATCAAAAAATTGTTGAGGTATAAATATTGATTCTTTAATTTTTGGGGGATTTTAAGTTCAATTATGCTAGTTTTAGGTTATGTGATTTCTTCAAATTCCCAGTTCATTGAATCGAATGCACATCATCAATTGAATTGCTTAGATGGGTTAGCATCAAAAATCGTAGCTGAAGTTTGTTAAAAATTTCAAAGCATTTTTCATACAATAATAATTACTCACATTTTTATCAACACTCAACTAAGCATGTTCCTGTTCCTGTTCGAGCCTCATTATTTTGTGCAAAATATATTTTGGTATAATATTTTGGTAGATAGTGCGTGGTCGAAAAATAAGAAAAGACTACTTCTCTGTCTCTCTTCTCCTCCAAAACCCTCTTCGGAATCTCACTCAATATCTCCAACATCTCATAGAATCAAATGTTGGAGGAGAAAAATAATTTGATGCGATTACGGTGATTTGACTAATCAATGTCTTCAACATTTTTTTCATGGAATCAAATGTTGGAGGAGAAAAATTAATTTAACTGGTTTTGCTGATTTGGAGGACCAAACTCACCTATGTGGGAAAATGGGATGACTTGTGCTTAGGAGTGGTGAATAATGACGCTTTGTAGAAAAACGAAGGTAATTGACGAAAATAATCATAAATATAAGTGACTATGTATAAGTCATGTCACACTTCGATAGACCATTTTAAACCCCCTCTTCCCCCGGCCAAAGACATCGGTGAAACAAGCGGTAGTCCGGAGGTTTTCTGATGACTATATATCTTGATTCATCTTAGGCTACTGTCATGGTTTGATATTAATAGATTGTCTAATTTGCGGTGTGACTAGTTGGGACCGTAGGGTGGTAGCTGGTTTAGGGGTGGAAGTGGGGTTAGGCTTTGAGTGGGGAGTGGTCATTGCTGTCGTCGATTGTAGAGATGGAATGGGTATTGAGGAAGAGGAGGAGAAAGTAGCGGAGTGGTGTTGGTAACGCTCGAAAGGGTTGCTGCTGTTTCGCTGAAGTTGCAAATGAAGCGAACGTGGGATGGTGGGGTAGGGTGAGGAGAATAGTGACTATGACCAGTTAATTGTGTGATTTATAACTAATAAATAATTTATGACCTACTAATTATGTAATTTGCGACTTAATATGTGATTGTGATTCATAAATTGTGAGGTGTGTGATTGTGACTTTGTATAATTTGTGATGTAGGGTGTGTTTAAGTCACATTATTTTGGAAAATAGTAGATTGATGGATAATATGTGGTTTAAAAGAAAGAAAAGTTGTTGATGTGATAAAATTATTATTTTATTGAAGAATACGTGGTTTAAAATAAGTAGAAAATGAGAATGAAAATTTCAACGTGTACCAAATATAGGCATAGTATGTGATTGTAACCCATAAATTGTGTGGCACTGTGACTATAATCTGTTTAATTTATTTGTAGGTCACAATATTAATCAGAGGTCAGAAATGTGAGCACCTTACTTTTGAAATTTTTTTCTCAAGTTTGTTAAATTTAAAATTATATTCTTAAATATTTGTAGTAATGAAAATTTCCCTCAAATCAATTTGAGACTTTTAATGACTTTTTGAGGTTTAAAAAGTTTAGGAGTATTCAATGTAAATTTTTGGAAACTCTCTAAAATTATTGGAGTATTCAGTTGAGACTTTTAAAAAGTTTCTAAAAATCACGGTGTATCCAATTAAAATTTTTTAAAAGTCTCTAGAAGTTTTGGAGTATTCAAATTTTAATAGCTTTGAGAAATTTTTATAAAAATCTCCATGGTACTGAAATAAAATCTCAAAATTTATCTCTGATTGATCACAAGATTTTTTCAATATTTCTTTTTCCTTTCCCTTCGATGAACATTAAAGTTATGATTAAAATTTATTTTTTTCTATTGATTATATTAGTTTCTACTTTCCTTTTTTTTTCCCTCTGTTTATTTCTATTTTCTACGAAAAAAATTAAATTGTATTCTTATAACTTCTTTTTTTCATTTTTAATCATTTTTTTTGAAAATTTCTATTTTTAATTAAATTATAAAATTTTATATAGAATAATTTATAATTAAATTTCAATATATTTTTTTATTTATTCTTTAAAGGTATATTCTATTAGTAATATTGAATATTAAACTTATTTTTTATATGTATAATAATAATTATTATTTATTTAATTAAGGTCTTAAACTTCTATTTATTTAAAATATTTTTTTATTACTAGTTTTTGACCTGTGCAATGCACGGATTGTATTATTTAGAAGGTAATGTTAGCGTCTTGAATGTTAAGAATTGATAGGAGATTGTATTACAAAATTTTAATAAACACATTTGTACAAAATAAATAATGTTTCATAAAAATGCAATGGTCAATCCACAATTTGAACAAAGAGGGAGCAGTAATTTACAAGATAGAATACAATAATTTACTTTTCTTGAAAATGATAATTTCGTCAGGTTTCTTTTTTCCTCAACTGACATAGAAATTAAGCAAAAGCTCCCTGCAATTGAAATAAAAACACAGAAACATGTAGCAATAATTAGACAGAAAAAAATCAATCAGACGAGATTGGTAGCACTACTGAGATTCAAAGTGGCTTTACAAAAGGAATAAGGAGAAATGCTCATTAATATTTTAAAGATTTATAAAATGCATTTTAGAATATTGCATAAAAGGTATTACTATAGCCTTCTGTTTTCGTTCATATATATTGTTACGATGCATAAGCTTCTTTCAAATTCACATCAACAACAACTAAACTTATTTCTAAAATCAAATTAAATGCAATATGTACACAATCAAATAATATAAATACTCTTAAAGCGCAGCCACTATCAAAGAACTACCTTGCACTTTAAATTATCAAATCATGAACTAATGCAACATATAAATGTCCATTGGAAAAAAACTAAAAAACCATAACATCCAAAATATAGAACGGTCTAATAGATTCACCAACCTCTTTGAGAAATTCTTCATGCCAATCGTCTAGGGTATCGAAGCACCTCATTACATTAACATCGTAAACCAAAATATAACAATCTGCTCCTTTATAAAATGCAACCCCGAGACTTTGAAATCTCTCCTGTCCAGCAGTGTCCCATATCAAATTAAATGCAATATGTACACAATGGAATAACATAAATACTCTTTAAAGCATAGCCACTATCAAAGAACTACCTTGCACTTTAAATTAACAAAATCATGAACTAATGCAACATATAAATGTCCATTGGAAAAAAAAAAAACTAAAAAACCATAACATTCAAAATATAGAAGGATCTAATAGATTCACCAACCTCTTTGAGAAATTCTTCATGCCAATTGTCTAAGGTATCAAAAGACTTCATTATTCTAATATCGTAAACCAAAACACAACAAACTGCTCCTTTATAAAATGCGACCCTGAAACTTTGAAATCTCTCCTGTCCATTAGTGTCTCATAACTACCACCGCACAACCCACATTCATTCCCATGTAAAAAAATAATAATTTAAACAACCAATTTTGAATTTCTAAATATAAGATTACACATTCAATTATATATTTGTTGAATCAAAACAATTTTTCAGGAAACTAAAACCTACTTGAAGAGTAACAAGTCGGTCATCAATTTGAAGCTCCTTAGTGACAAAATCTGCTCCAATTGTAACATTATACTGATGGCTGAATTTCTTATGTACATATCTATTTTGTAATTAAAAAACCACCCTCAAAAAATAAAGTATACCCAAAGAACACATAGCACTTATATTAATAACAAGCAATTAAACTTGTCACATTCATTATGGCTGAGTTCGAAAGATTGGTTAATGTGAATGTGATGAAAATTTTCATTCTAAAACAGATAGACAGAAGCGGCTTCGGTGTGGTTACAATCCTTGAATGCTCTATACAGATTACAACTACAACATATGATTTTTAATTTACTTAAGAAACTTACAGTGGTATATATGTATGAGAAAATTTCGGCTTACCACTTTCTTCATCATTACTGAGAGACATTTTCTCAAGAAGACAATCGCTCATTCCTTCCAACAATAAAAATTCTAAAAATGGTCGGGTTCGTCATTGATTTTTTTCTTTAGATTTGCAAGATATAAAACTCAACAAAAGCAAAAGAAAAATAATTCCAACAAATATGAGAAGACTCAAAACTGGCGTAGGTAGGATAGTAATCTCTTCATTTGCCGAGTAAGAAAGTTTTGTAAGAGTACATTTCTTAGTCAGGAAGTAGGAAAATAACTTCCCAGCGTCCAATATTCCTCCAACTTTTCATGCCTACACTTAAATTAATAATGATAGTATGGCACCATTGAGAATGAATGAAATACATAGCATATGAAGAAGAGCCACTCTTAACCTGGATTCATGTGCACTAATCAAACTATTGCATATACATCAATTTGATGTAGTTTAAGATGGTGACATGGATATCAATAGTTATTCCCTCATAAAATCATTGTGTAGCATCACTTACAAAAAATGAAGAAAAAAAGTTGTAGGTGAATTGACCTAAATTTTTGATCAAGTGATTTACTCAGGATTGTAGCCATATCAAAAACAACATGTAATCATTTTTACCTGAAGGAAAAGAAAAACAAAGAACAAATTCCACACAAACAAGTCTCTAAGGTTAAGTATTGACAAAAATCAGACAGCTGTTTTTATTAACTGGATAATAAAATGGTTCCAGAAGCTCGGAAAAATACCTTATATTATGTTCGCCATTGCTGCTAAAGCTGAAGGTAACCTATCATAATAGTCTCTCATGTCATGCATGTCCTGACAGAAATAACGGCAAAAAAAAAATAAAAATAAAAGATAATATGATTAGCATCTCCGTAGACATTTGGGAGTGGTGGTGGTACATTTAATTGCTAGATTGTACCTACAATTTCAACATACAAAATTACCATCAATTGAGAAGAAGAACGAATACATATGTACGAAAATTATGAAAAAAACTCGAGAATATAAATGTTGGAAATTTTGGTTCTTTATTGCAAATATTATGAAGGAAATTAGGAAATAAGGACATCAAAGTCCTATTGTTAAAAGTTCAATATTTATTCAAAATCGAGGACAGGGGATATCATACTAAAAAGTAGCTTATGGACTATCAACGATTACTTTGTCATTAGTAGCATCCTCGTGGAGAAGGCCAAGGTCATAGTAGCATATATATCCAATTCTGCAAAAGGCAAGATGATCTGCAATATTACATAAAAACACACTCTACCAATGAGCCTGTTGGTCACACATATAAATATACACCTATATAGAAACATATGGTTTTGATGAAAACAACTGGAAAAGATTAAGAACGAAATTATATTTTTGTGCATTTAATATTATTCACTAATTTCAGTAATTATTTTCAAAATATAGACACAACACGGACAAATCACCTGTGATCGTGTTTGTCTTGGTAAAGAATAGTCAAGTTCAAATGTCTGTGCAACTGAATGTCCTCTTCCCTCCAATAAAATAAAGAGAGTCAATGACACCATATAATATGGAAAGACGGGAACACAAGAAAAAAGCAAGGCCAACTTCAAGGCAATCAATAGGAAAAATTCATATACAAAAGTAGCATGTACCTTCTATACATATTGGACCTACGTCATCCAAGTCTCTCCTAGAATAAAATTGCAAGTCTGAACCAATGGAAATCCACCTGCATAAGGTCATTAGGAAAAGAAGAAGAAAAAAAATTAGAACTCAAATTCAATTAAATACTACATGAAAGCTTAGCTGATTACTGCTGCTCAACATAATTAAGATAAGCCTCGTGTCACACCTAACTTGTACTAACCAGTGTATATCACAGAACACTTCCAATTATTTCTTTCTCATTCTCCCTTGGTGCCTGTTCTTCCATATTAATGCTACAATACTTCATCCTTTACCCACACTTGCTCCATCTCGAAGAAAGAATCCAGCCCTTGCACCATTGGGTAAGTGCTGAAGATGTCCCCATCATGGAAACAAGATTAACATTGTAAACATTACATACAATATACATATTAATCTCTATGTATGTCAAGTATTATAATTAACTCATATAGTTTGATATACTGAAATGAGCATACATACATTTTCTAAGGGGATAATATGACTTTTGGCAAACATCTGAAACGTTTGAGGAAAAGGTTGGAAAGAACTTAGCCATTTCCTTCAATAGAAGTTCCGGCACCACTAATCCAGAACCGTAACATATCATTCAAATCAGAAATAACCTTCTCCATGTCCAGTTGCTTCATAGCTGTGAAGGGTTCCATCAAATAGAATAGAAAAAAAGAAGCACACTTAAAGGACAAGATCAAATTTCCTGTAGAACTGCAGCTGAAGCATCAAGAAATATAAAGAAAAGTAAAAATGGGTATTTTTATAGGAAATATCGCTCATTCAAGTGGAATACAAATCATCATCGAATAGTATGTTTATGGAATATTGAACATTATTGGGTTTTTGGTAATATTTGTAATGGTTTAAAAATATAGAATGAACACCAAGACAGATACAAGGCAAAGAATAAATAGGTTGCCCTTGATGGCATGTGTCATAACAACAAAAAAAAGCTAGCAGATATTAAATAAGATATTGAATAATATTAGTGAGGCTTATGATATAAATCAATCAAAGCAGACATCATACCAATACGCTAGGATGAACACGAATGTGTAGGCCAATAGAAGTAATAATTTGAACGTCGAGTTCCGACATTTAACTGCCTTCGTTGGCCCTAGGGAACAAAAGATTTGCTTTCACTTTCATTTCACCAATGATGTTTTTCTGCATGAGGACCATAAATTATGCTACATTCCAAATGTATTTCGTAATTATTTTTTGGAGATAATTACGAACGTGTGAAAGGCATGACAAATAGATAAACGGAGTTTTAAAAGAATGCAGTGATCTCGCATGTTTGAACTCTCCTATACATGCTAAAAGAATTTTATTTTTTGGAAGGTAGTGGGGAGATAGGAAAGATGGAAATGATGTGTTCACAAATTTCTACTTATCCAAGACTGAGAATGCAATAGAAAGATCCTTTAAGGAATATGAATGCGACACTCCAACATGCATGTGACCATGAGCATCGTCATTGTTATGATCATGTGGAAAGGAGTGCTCGCCACCTGAATGAATAAAATATGATCAATTAGAATTGTGAAAGCATTGTACCATAGATATCTTTTACGAAATCCAGCGACAAAAATTGCCAAAATGTGTAATAATTTATAATCCCATAAGAAAATAAAACCATACCAAAGGAAGTTAGAATCTTAAACCACAAGATAATAAAGTTAAGATTAAGAAAACACAATCACCAATTTTTTATTAAGTATATTAATTCTTGAACTTTTCCTACCTAATTAAAAACCCTCTAATAGTATAAATTTCAGGAAAAAAACATAAGTAGAAAATGACATACATTCCACATTGTTTGCCATAGGAATGTTTTTGTTGATTTCAACTAACCTTCTTTTCAATTTTAAATAAAACATTTCCTATTGTTGTGTTCTATATTCATTTTAAAATTAGCCGTAGCTACCATCTTTATAGCTAGGATTCTGCTTGTTGGTGGTTGGCGGCATGCATATGACAGTACTGTTCCAGAATGTGAATTGTAGAGTCCAACAACAAATCTATTAAGATTTCCAATGTAAATAAATCATGAAGCAATATTTAGTCAAGTTTCTCTTCTACTCATGTAAAGACGTACAATTTATTTGGGAATAGAAACTTTATAGATATAAGAATCAAATGATTCGCATAATATTAGAAGCTGAACAAATTATCTCTAGGATGGATAAATATTTGCACTTAAGTTCTCAGTTTCTTAATTTTATTGCCAATTTTAATAAAATAAGATAGGGTCTTCGATTCACAATTAAGGAGTTGAACCCTATGAATTTCTCTATGCCTGACTGAATTCCACTGGAAAACCAAATAGTTTCTAGAAATCCTAAATCAGACACCAGGTGAGTTACCCTATTGTACCTCTACTTTCCCAAGGACTATTGATGGCAAAATGTATGGTAATAAACACTTGAAGACCCGTCCGAAAATGAAATTACAAATGAAGGTATATTTGGATCAAATTTCAAGTTTCAAAAAACCCTATAAATTGAAAAGAAAACCCAAATTGAGGAAATTGAGAGCTTAGTACGAAAGATTGGATCACACATGAGTCCATGACAACATAAGAAAACATTATGTGCTTGTGCTCAATATTTGACAATATATATATCTTATGTACTGATAGCTTTTTCTATTAAAAAAAAAAAAACAACTAACATCATATCTAGAATCAAATTGATTCTTGACACAAAAATAAATTCATAATAACACAAAATGAGATCATTGTTTTTGTTTGAATACATTACTACAGCCCTCGTAGTATAAAGTTATTACTTGCATAGAAGTTTTTCCCCTCAAATTTCACCATTTTATTTCTCTCTTTGACACAAAATTTCCCTCTTTCTATCAAAACCTTCTATTAATTGATAATTCAGCTCAGTTCATTTCGATCTGGGGAATATCCCTGCATACGAATAAATATCCTTAAAGCAAACACCAAAACTAAACATAACTTATTGTAGAAAGTATGCATAAGGAAAATGATAAAACATGCTTTCGCAAACATGAATGGAACAAAGGTTACATTTCAAGATAATAAACCAACTAAACAAGTGTTTTGTGTTAAAATATTGTAATATGTGCATACTCCAATTACTACCTACCTGCATATAAGCCACTGCTTTTAAAACGGAGATCCACAAGCTCTCTCCCATACATCTCACTAACATGCATAGAAAATTATCAGACAGTATATGAAAATAACCTCAGTTTACCTAATAATACACACTGATTACAAGGATTAAACTTAAAATCCTAAAACTGAATTGATGGTGGAATCCACCTATCAAAGTAAATTATCTAATTTGAGTATAAATCTTTTAAACCATGTTCTTTGCAAGAAGCTATTTAGGATAGCAAATACAGAGGTTTCAAAAGTTGGCGACTCACTTTGCGTGTTATACAAATAATTATAATAGCAAGGTTTTGAACTGTACCTCACTTCCCTAGTAGATAACCGTTTTTGAGAATTGCAGTTCTTCAATAAGCTTTGCCATGAAGCCGAGGCGGATCCAGGGGGTGGCCAGCCGGGGCGACCGCCCGTGCTGGATCCGACGAGAAAAATCAAATTTCTGCTAAATTTTAAATATATATATATATTGGTCATTGCAATA
>CAIGRK010271458.1:0-21164 GCA_903798315.1 Fraxinus greggii | reverse complement strand
AAATGCTTGCCATCCACAGCCAACGGCCACCCCTTCAATTTCCTCAAAGGCATATTGACAAACATTTGTAAAAAGAAACAACGATAGTGCATTGAATAATGCTATTCATCCTCATTGGGGTTGAGCCTCAGTCTATGTGGCAATTACATGGTATTAAATGATAGACTCAATTAAATGAGTTATGCGACTTTGTATTTAAATGAATATATCATTTAATACCATGTAATTGCCAAATAGACTGAGTCTCAACCTTAGTAGGGATGAATGGCATTAATCTAGTGCATTAGACTAAACAATCGAATGGAGTAATTAACAAACATTTTAATATATGTTTTTTTTTTCATTTTCAATTCTATAAGCTAAACACGCTATAAATAATTATGATAAATAAATATCAATGAACAATAAGGTTTGATAAAGTAAATGTTTGTCGAGTTATTACCTGACAAGACAGGTTGAATACCGTTGAGAATGATAGTAATTGATAAGAATGGGCAGAGTTCTGATACTGCATTAGCCACCGTTTTGTTGCCCGTGAATATGTAGCTAATTACATGACGTTGCGATAATATAATTGAGGCAACCACCACGGCAAGAATGAATGAAACAAAATTCACCATGAAAATTGAAAAGGCTGCTGACTTAGGGTTCCCTGCTCCAAGCTCATTGCTCACTCGAACGCTGTTAATCTCAAATTCATTGAAAACGTATTGAAAATTATTGAAAGATAACATTATCAAAATTTTAATTTATCTTTTAAATATTGTGCAGTACTATCTATTTTATATAACCAAACATATCATGAAGATTATAATGTGCCAGATTAACTGACCTAGCAGCAGCATTGAACCCTATTGCGATCATGTATAGTATGCTATTTATTGACAAGCTGCACGAAAGTCAAAATCAAATCAAGGTATGCTGCAACGTCGTTTTTGTGAAATATTATAGTATATGCATTCAAGTTCGTACAATAATTTTTTTTGATTATCGTGTATAATTTTAAAGGACTAGATAAAAAGAAAATAATCTTACGTACCATACCGAAAGTGCATCCAAGGCAAGTTCAGGGTTCTTGAGAAGTCCTGCAATCAAGACTAGCACTTGAAGGTACCACGTTTCTAAGCACAGCATTACTGCTGAACCAATTGATAATTTCGCAAACTCCCAAAGCCCATTAAAAGCCTCCCATTTGAATCCATTCCAAGTGGGCTTACATTTTGGGCTCAATAAGATATAAATAAACTGGGCCACAACAATGATCCACCAAGAAAAACTCATTACCAATGATAACCCAATTAATCCAAGACGGATCTTGTACACCGCAACCCAGGATAAGAGTACATGCACCCCAGCAGCGGCCAATGAAATATAAGCACTGGGGTGTACTAAACTCTGTGCTTGAAGAAATTTTTGTATTGGAAAGTTGACTGTGTATGCAAAAAGCTGTGGGATGAGGCCGTAGACGAACACTGCTGCTAGTGATGCCACGTCTTTCGATTCATGTATGAAAATTAAGATTTGTTTCGAAAATATATAAATTAAGGTTATTGGGAGACTGAATAAGAAAAGAACCACAGTTGCTCTTTGTAAATAGATGCCTAACATTTCATATCTCTCGGCACCATATGCTTGACCACATAAGGTTTCGACCGCACTTCCCATTCCTAACTGCATGACATAAGTGTGTGAAATAAATCATCTCGTCTAAAAATTTAAATTCTGATTCTAGTATAACTTGTACATGCAAGCAGGGACGGAGCCAGAAAAATAGAGTTGCGCAGGCAAGTTTTTATAAAATTTTAATTGTGGGGCAAAATTGAAAATTATGAGGAATTTTTTTGAAAATCTTTAAAAATTCTATTGCAAAATCTTCGATTTCAAATTTGGGGTGGGAAGTGGAACCCAATGCCCCCACTATAGATCCGCCCTTGCGTGCTAGTCAAATTCACGTGTCATTACTAGCACACATGCACAATTTTAATAAACGGGTGTAATTAGACTTCTATTTTACTCGATTGTAGTAATGGAGAGGAGTCCATAGGTGTACATACAAGGAGGCCAAAGGCAAATAGTTGAATGCCGTTGTTGCCAAGATTCAAAGCTGCAAACTCAAGGTTGCCAAGGTGGCCAGATAAGATCCTAGTAGCATTGATCATGGAATTGTTAATCAAGTACATCATGATTGCAGGTGCAGCAAGTCGAAACAAGGTCTTTATTTCAATCCACGAAGCCATCACCAGCCTCTTCAGACGCGGCAAACTGGTGTCCGATAGCACCTTTTCGAGGTCGGAGCTCGATTCACCTGCCGGTCGATTGAGTCCATCTTCAGATTGCGCCATTTTTGCTTTCAATGTTTAGAGAGAAAGAGGTTCACCTCAAGTTTGTTTGTGAGAATTCAATATGTAGTTGAGAATTGGAATTTTATACCTGCTATCATCAAGTCAAAATTAAAGTTAGTAACGTTGTATTGAATTCAAATTGTCAGAATCAGTAAGTCATTTAATGTGGCATTATATAATATTATCTACTCTCACTAAGATTATAATCTCAAATCTATATTGTATTAGGTGATTAGCGAAATAAAAAGTGGAATGAATTAAATGACTCATTTAAATTTTACTTACTATTTAATGTCGCATTAGCGCCATATGAAATGAGGTTATATCTTCAGCAGAGTTAATGTCATTTCTCAATATGATTGTCTAGTCGATTAGGCGTTGACATGATGATTCACGAATGCACCGTCAGTCAATTTTTTACTCAGTGAAATTTCTATCTTAAGTACACATTTCTTAAATACTACACGTTTATTATTCGTACATTTTATAAGATTCAGCATTATTTCTCCTACAATATTACTAGTAACTTTAGGCGAACATATATAGCATATATAAAAGGCTTAGTTTTCATGACAAGTGTTTGAACAAGCAATTGCACTTGTCTTGGCTGTGGGATGTGTTGGGAGAGTTTCATAGTGTCCACTTGCCAGTTGCCATGCATATGCATGGGTGGCTGTGGGATGTGTTGGAAGAGTTTCATAGTGTCCACTTGCCAGTTGCCATGCATATGCATGGTGGTTTGAAAAAATAATTTGGTAAAATAGGAGGTAGAGATTTTTTACTTTTTTAAAGTATATTTTGCCCAAGGAGATTTTTGAGATTATAAATAGTTGAATCTTATGAACTGTGTGATTAAAATTAAGTTCGTTCAACTTATATTTTTAAAATCGATCAAATAGAGGCTTACTAGGCTGGAGGTGAGGTCGAAATCCTCCTCTAAATTTGATTGTACTTTATTTTTACGAAGTATCATCTGACTATCAAACGTGTCAATATTTCGTAAAACCGGCAACTTTTATCAAATTTCAATCACATATTAACTTCGTCTATTTTCAAAATTTATTAAAACTTTTATTTTTGAGAAGCATGGCTAATAACTTCTATACGAAAATCTAAAGAACGTTTAGTCGATCCAACGTTCATAACTTAATCTATGCGACTGAATACGACAGATGAAGAAGTGGGGTAAAGAAGTCCAAAGAAGACAAATTCTGTCTCTACGTTTGGGATATTATTAAACCAATAATTCGGCATAGAAATTACTTTTAGTCATTCCGAAAAGGCTCTGTTATTTCTTCCCACAACGTTTTCTTGCTTTCTCCACCTGAAAATTCGTTATATATTTGTTACTTAGAATTAATTCATTGGAATATTCTTGTGAATGTAAGGAATTTTGAATAGAGTAGTTAACGTACATGCAATAAAGAACTATGATTAATTAAATATCGAGGGCCAATAAGGCTTCATGGATTAAGTGTTTGTCGAGTTATTATCAGATAATACTGGTTGAATACCATTGAGAATGAGAGTAATCAATAAGAATTGACTGAGTTCTGATATCGCATTAACCACTGTTTCGCCGTCAGTAAATATGTAGCTATATGGTGTTGCAATAATACGATTTTAGCAACCACCACATCGAGAATGAATGAAACAAAATTCACAATGAAAACTGAAAAAACTGCCGACTTAGGGTTCCCTGCTCCAAGCTCATTGCTCTCTCGAACACTGTTAATTTCAAATTAACTGAAAACATTTTGAAAATGATTGGACAATAATTATCATTATTTAAATTTCTTATCATTTTTAATATTGTGTACCACGTTGCCAAACATCGTCATAAAAATTAGAATGTGACAAATTAACTGACCTAGCAGTAGCATTGAACCCTATTGCAACCATGTATAATAGGTTATTTATTGACAAGCTGAAAAAAATTCAAAATCAAGTCAAGATATGTTACAACATCGTTTTTGTTAAAGATTAACTCACTCACTCGAGAATTATCGATTATCGTGTATAATTTAACGTAGTAAAATAATCTTACTATCCATACCGAAAGCGCATCCAAGGCAAGTTCAGGGTTCTTAACAAGTCCTGCAATCAAGACTAGTACTTGAAGGTACCACGTTTCTAAGCACAGCATCACTGCTGAACCAATTGATAAGTTCGCAAACTCCCAGAGCCCATTAAAAGCCTCCCATTTGAATCCATTCCAAGTGGGCTTACATTTTGGGGTTAATAAAACATAAACAAATTGGGCCGTGACAATGATCCACCAAGAAAAGCTCCAAACCAATGATTGCCCAATTAATCCAAGATCAATCTTGTACGCTGCAACCCACGATAAGAGTGCATGCACCCCAGCAGTGGCAAATGAGATGTAAGCACTGGTGAGTACTAAACTCTGTGATTGGAGCAACTTTTGTATTGGGAAGTTGACTGTGAATGCAAAAAGCTGTGGGGCGAGGCCGTAGACGAACGCTGCTGCTAGTGATGCCACGTTTTTGGGTTCATGTATGAAAATTAAAATTTGTTTTGAAAATATATAGATTAAGGTTGTTGAAAACTGCTCTTTGTAAATAGATGCCTAACATTTCATACCTCCCTGCACCATATGCTTGTCCACATAGGGTTTCGACCNCATGCACCCCAGCAGTGGCAAATGAGATGTAAGCACTGGTGAGTACTAAACTCTGTGATTGGAGCAACTTTTGTATTGGGAAGTTGACTGTGAATGCAAAAAGCTGTGGGGCGAGGCCGTAGACGAACGCTGCTGCTAGTGATGCCACGTTTTTGGGTTCATGTATGAAAATTAAAATTTGTTTTGAAAATATATAGATTAAGGTTGTTGAAAACTGCTCTTTGTAAATAGATGCCTAACATTTCATACCTCCCTGCACCATATGCTTGTCCACATAGGGTTTCGACCGCACTTTCCATTCCTAGCTGTAAGATGTACATCAATTGAATCATTTTATCTAAAAATTTAAATCCTGATTTTAGTACAACTCTTACATGAGAGTCAAACTCGTGTTTTCGTCAACTGTGTTACTGTTACACGTACACAATTTTAATAAACAGATGTGATCATGTTAAGGGATACCTCCCATGTTGGCAAATTACCGATATATAAATCAATATATAAGGCTTGGTTACTTCTCTTAACAGTATTGACTTTTTAAGTTAGAGTTCCAAAAGTTTATTAAATTCAAACGAGTAATTTGATTCGATTAAAATTGAAATGAGCAGATGGATTTCAAGATTGATTTGCTCAAAACGAGCCATCATCTTACTGAACATGTTGAGAGATAAATCTAACGTCGACTAATTACTAAAATATAGACCAACATATAATCGTTTAGACTACTTCTATTAATAACGTGGACATTTTAAGATGGAATCCAAATTTTAATAGATTAGATGTGTGTTTTTACTTGACTATGGTATTAGAGAGGACTCCGTATGTACATGCTAGGAGGCCATAGGCTAATAGATGAATGGAACCACTACCAAGGCTCGAAGTTGCAAACTCAAGATTGCCAAGGTGGCCGGAGAAGATCCTAGTAGTATTGGACATGAAATTGTTAATCAAGTACATCATGATTGAAGGTGCAGCAAGTGGAAATAGGGTCTTTATTTCGATCCACGATGCCATCATCAGCCGCTTCAACCTCGGCAAATTGGTGTCCGATAGCACCTTTTCAAGGTTGGAGCTTGATTTATCGGCCAATCGATTGAGTCCATCTCCTGGTTGCTGCATTTTTGCTCCCAATGTGTAGAAAAAGGAGCCCGATAGAATTTTATAGATGTTGTTGCTGCTTCTATCACAATTCAATTTTCAATTTTAATTACGCATTACATAAATACTACCTTTTTATGAACTATATAAGATTCCATATTATTCTTTTTAAACAATTACTAATAATTTTAGACGAGCATAGCATATGTACGTACGTACGTACGTATGTAACCTAATTATGGCACAAGGCATTAGCATTGATTCGTTCTCTTTGAACAAGCAGGTACACCTGTCTTGGCCATTGGATGTGTTGGAAGAGTTTCAAAGTGTCCACTTGCCAATTGCCATGCACATGCATGGGTGTTTGAGAAAATAATTAGGTCATGTATGGTTGGTTTAAAATCAAAATTTTAATAAATTTTACTAAAAAACTGATGAAAATACGTGGTTAAAAAATTATTGATGTTGTAAAATGGGTGGTTAAAATTAATTTTTATCTATATAAATATATTGTTTTTTATCATTTTGTAAAATATATTTAGCCTCAGTTTGATAATGCTTTTTGATATTATAAACTAACGAATTCTATAAAATGTGTGGTTAAAAAATTAACAAATGGATCCAATAAAATATATATGATTAAAAATGAAATTTCACTGACTTTTAATCTCAAAACGCTTTATCAAATAAAGACTTATTTAGCTAGATGTCACGTTGAGTCCTCCTTTAAAGATTGTATTTATTTTTTCTAAAGACTATAAAAAATGTTATGATTTCATTAACAATTGCATAAAATAATAATAATAATAAAAATAAATTATTCACAATTATTTTTTATTAAGCCCAGGTGCCCGTTATTTTAAAATTCTTTTTAATATATGATCATTTTCAATCAAATTCACAAATAAAATATTTTACATGTAAATTCGATATTTTTTCCTACTTTTTAATTACACATTCTCTTAAAATTATTTTCAAGACTCTTTTTATTTTTTAAAATAATGGGCACCAAATAGGGCCAAATAAATATAGAGTAGAACTCATTTTAAAAAAAAAAAAAAACTACTGAAATCGTGCAAGTGCACACACTGCAAATGACGGAAGGGGACCGTTTGGATATTTCAAATGCCCTTTTCTATTTGATAACTTCTCCGCCTCCACCCTACTTCTGAGTGATCCACTGTGCCTTTTTCCCTATTAATTGGCTATTTAATTATTTATTCATTTGGCAATTCCCATATAATATTCAAGTTTCAACTATATTTTGCTGCATTTAAGCAAGTAAATTTGACTTCTCTGTGACTGTGCGGGTAATTATTCTCTGATTCTTACATCGTTATGGGTGTTTTTCTCTATGAATTTAGGTAGTTTTTATCAATATAATTGTTCTTTAAGCAATCATTATAATTTCGATTCATTTGCTCCATTTCGTTTCCCTCTGGTAGTTGATATCGAGTTTTGGAATCCATCTTAAAAAGGTAACTTGCTAAAAGAGAGGAGGAATAGTCTTGATTATTGTTTTCATATTAAGTTCTATTTTACCTTAATTTTTCTCTGCAAGCTGGTTGTTCGTTTGAGTAAAAATCCGACTACTGGGGATTGAATAACTCGTTTGAGCTTTTCTGGCTCTGATCCCAGTGGTGCTAGACCTTGTACGTTGATTGTTGTTTCAATGTAGAGTTTTGCCCTTAATATTGGACACACATTATGTATCCATTTATGTGCATTGGTCTTATGCGTTTTGGTTACTTAAATAGCTTTTATGTAGGATGTGTTTAAAAGAAGGAAAAAAATCAAGTTATTTTGATAAGTTGGAAAATAATTACTACTCTAGAGGTTTTAGTTGAAAATACACTAATTCTGTATGTCTTTCTTAATAGGATTTTAGTAAATTACATAGTTAAATTTGGTTAGAAAGAATGAGTTCATACATTTGCATAACTGGAAGTTCAGCCAAACTGTGCTTTAGACATTGTGGATGTGAACAATCGGCAATCGGTGATATCTTAAGAAATAACCTACCTTAGATATCCAAGGGCCTTTATTCCCTTGAAATTACCATAAAATTTCAGCAGTGTTATAGGGTCCCTGTCTCCTCGCGTTGGTTTCTACTTTACCATAGGTGATTGGGGAATATCTTGGTAGACACAAGGAGAATTATGTTCATAAGAGAAGCAATCGAACTAGTTAGAAAGCGAGGGATTGACCATAACTGTCATATGATGTTTCTAAGGTTCTAGTTGCTTTGGATCTTGCAGTAGATCTAACAATGTACGAACGGAATGGAATGTTTGAAAAAGGATTCTTGTAGAAATAACATTTAGTTTTTTGTAGTTGTATTCTTAGGAGAAAACTTATTAGTTCCATCAGAAGTGCTGTATCTGTTTTTTCGTCTCATTTTCTGAATTATTTTGCTCGTATCATCATTTTGATTGTTTTGATTCTAGCAGAAATTCCTTTTTTTTTCTCCATCAGATTTGTTCTATTGTCTCTATGGCATCATCTTCTGCATTTTCTACATGGACTTTGAATGGCAATTCAGTTGTTCCAGAGGCAACAAAGAACTCCGGTGGGTTTATTTGCCACTATAAGACCGGCTGCTTTAAAGAAACAGTTCACTGTATGTCCATGCGTGTATCTGCTGACATGCCACATTCACGGGAATTACCTAATGACAAACTAGTTGGCTCGGGTCTAGGAAGGATTTCACTCAAGAATAGAGTCCAGTGCAGTGCGCTGGAGGTTGCCATGAAACCTTCATTTTCAGTGGGAAATAAGTTTCAACTTGAAGATGTTATTGAAGCTCAGCAATTCGACAGAAATACTCTCAGTGCCATTTTTGAAGTGGCTCTTGAGATGGAAAAGATTGAGAAGAACTCAGCCAGAAGTCAAATTCTCAAGGGGTATCTAATGGCCACTCTTTTTTATGAGCCCTCAACTAGAACTAGGCTTTCATTTGAGTCTGCTATGAAACGTTTAGGTGGGGAAGTGTTGACTACAGAGAATGCACGAGAATTCTCCTCAGCGGCAAAAGGAGAGACACTGGAAGGTAGTCTTTCAGTTGGTAACTTAAAGTTTATGTGTTTAACCCATGGTTCTAATCTCAGATTGATATCCAGATACCATAAGAACAGTTGAAGGATACTCTGATATAATCGTGATGAGACATTTTGAAAGTGGCGCTGCCAGAAAAGCAGCAGCTACAGCCAGTGTTCCCATTATTAATGCCGGAGATGGCCCTGGGCAGCATCCGACTCAGGTTGTCTAATGATTCCTTTATGCTTGTCTGCATTTTCTTATGATCAAATGGAGGTTTACATTATTCATGCATCAATAGTTTCTATGGGTTATATGCTGTGCAAAATAAAATGTGTATTTATAAAAATCAAGAGGTTGCATGCGGTGAACGAGTTGTGGGTTGATAATATGCTTTCTGCATTTTATATCTCTTCTTCGAATCTCTGTCTGTATCTTACCAGCTTCGGAAAATTTTTGGTGTTGGCATATCCATCAAGTGTCAGAGCTCATAAAGGACCAATTTTATTTGGAATAATACTTTGTTTATTTTTGATGTTGACCCTTTCACACTAGTCAGAATGTACGTTAATATAACCTCAAGTAACTTGCCATAACAAAAGATCCATAGGCAAAATATAAGCCATATTTAGTGTCCACTGTCCTGATTCCCGTCTGCGTACTTTCTCATACTGGGAAATCTAGCAGCAGAAGTGATATAAAAAATAGTATTTTTTCATATAATATATTTTGTAAGTGTACTGCCCTTGTTTGGGCATCTGTGTTATATTCTTTTTTTATATGTCATTTATATACTTCTCTCCTCTGCAAATTAATAGGCTCTCTTGGATGTGTATACTATTCAAAGAGAGAGAGGAAAACTGGATGGTATAAAAGTTGGACTTGTTGGAGATCTTGCTTATGGAAGGACTGTCCGATCACTAGCCTATCTACTTGCACAATATGAGGACGTTAAAATCTACTTTGTGTCTCCTGAAGTGGTAAAAATGAAGGTATACATCCTATGTTTCAATATCTCCCTAGTTTCTGTCTGAAGTATAATGTTAATGTGAGTGAAGCAATATGAACATAATGAATTCGTTCATTGAAATAATAGAAAATCAGGATGCAAGTATTAAATTTCTTCGTTCTTTTTATTGAAAAAACTTGGGGCATATTTTAGATATGAAGTACTTACATTCCATCTCTTATTCCAGAACGATATCAAGGATTATCTGACGTCAGAAGGAGTTGAATGGGAAGAAAGTTCTGATCTCATGGAGGTGGCTTCGAAATGTGACGTGGTATATCAAACCCGAATCCAGCGAGAAAGATTTGGAGAGAGAGTTGATCTATATGAAGAAGCTCGAGGCAAATACATTATCGATCAGGATGTCTTGGGTGTAATGCAGAAACATGCAGTCGTGATGCATCCTCTGCCAAGGCTTGATGAGGTGCTCTGTGACTTGCGTTTGTTATTGTCTTGCTCTTAGGCCTTCTATTTCTTCTTCGTTTATCTTGATGGCTTGTTTCGTAAGGTGGATTAGATGGTGTAGGATAGTGTTAAATAAGAAAAAGGTTAAGATGTTTTCTATATTGCTATTCAGTACGATCTCATATTGCATACCGAACAGGAACTAATTGTTGTATGTTTTTCCCGGCATGTATCTAGATTACTGTTGACGTGGACATGGATCCAAGGGCTGCCTATTTTAGACAAGCAAAGAATGGTCTCTACATCCGGATGGCTCTTTTGAAGCTTTTACTTCTTGGTTGGTAAGAGGTAGGTTGTCGTTCCAGAACTCCCAATTTTTGCTTGATCGATGAGAAATGCATGCTTTCTCCAAATTTTCAATTGTGTATTTTTTATTTTTTTATTTTTTTTTTTGAGGGGACAGTTTATGGATATGCATGTTAAATTTTGAAACTCTGTTCCATGATTTTGCTATGAAGATTGGATGACGACAAATGTTTTTATTTTCTAATGTTTTCCATTTTTGTGACTGCTTTCTAAGATGAGCAATTTCTTTATCAGCTAAGCATGATGGGAGTTACTGAAGTTTTCAGTGGCCATGCAGCCCACTCCAAAACTTGTGGTTTCTCCGTGGGATTGTTTATCAAACTCTTTCGAATTTTTGGTGTGTCGTGAATTCTTTCGAATGATGCTTGTATATTTTTCATATAGAATTTCACAAATGCTGTCTTTGAAGGCAAATAACTTGCATTTTCAAAACTTCAGTATATTATGCTTTTGTATTTCTTGACATGAGAATGTCTTTGAACTGGAAATATAGCCCCTTTTTGGCTTTCACCCTCCCCCACCAACAAATTTCTTTACAATTAAATGGAAGAAATCAGGGGTGAACTAGTGTTCTCTAATACGCTCAATTTGGCAAAAACTCCAACAAGTGGCGCCGTATTATACGTGCAGGCTTCTGTTTGTTTGAAATTCCCTCTTCTATCCCTGAATTCGTCCATATTATCTGGTCCACCCACCAAAGCTCCAACAAGAACATTCAGGTTTGGACCCTGACGTCCAAACCAGTTGTCATATCCCTGAGTGCACCCGACAAAGCCCTTGCTTTCTCTATACGATTCCATGGATGCACCCCTATGGTGCACCCACGAGGGATAGGCAGGTCCATAGCCAACCAAGTAACTCACTCCCATGGGATTAGAACCCAGAATGTAGTCAACTTGGGATTTAACAAGGGAGATGATCTCATTTGGACTCACTAGGTCTCCATGACAATTGAATATTTGATTGGTAGATTCAAGATAGTCTGAGTAGACCGTCAATAAAAATGATGCACTAGAAACGTACTGCATGTTGTTCCATTGGCGGGTGTACAGGAGCCCACCTGGGGTACGTCGCACATTAGTCGAATTGTTTTTGTTCAGGCAAGCACATATGAAATGTTCTGCCTTTGAACGGTATTCTTGGAGGATCTTGCTTTGTTCTTCATTCTTTCCTTCTAATGGCAACTGCAAGAGAAGGAAACGTAGATTTTTAGCAAATAATTAGAAAATGTGCACAATATTGAACAATAGTGTACATTACATTTGGCGGGATCTTAATATTTTTTTTTCCTTTTTCAATCAATGGCTAGCATCGTCCGGTCCCATTATAAAGAAAAATGTCAAATTCCTTGACATTGGATTCTATTAGGACAGAACTTGGTCACTTTTTGTCACTACTTTTTATGGTTAATCTCCCGCTAATTATACTTCAATCAAGAAATTGCCTTTAATTTGAAAGTTTGAGGTATAAAATGAAAGTGATTTGGTACTCATGAGTGACAGAAGAGAAGGTGAGTCCAATCCCAACCCCCGTTTATTAGGGTGGATTGTAGAGGGGTCCCTTTCGTCCCATTGGAATAAATGTTATCTCGTGGTTGAATCTTTGTTGCAAAATACACCGATTCTAAAAAATAATCACAAAATAATTCTTGAAGATAGCACCAGAGTAGAATAAAAAATGCCAAATTAAACTTTTCCAGGACTGCATTATGCCATGTGCAAGTGCAAGTGCAGATAAGGTTGGGGAGGGTTGTTATATCATCGCAGCCTTGATCTGAACACCAGCACTACAGGACTCCACTATTACCAAATTTTTTCGATGTTCACTGTACTTCACTTCCATTGTCACAATATCATCATTCTCTTCATATTCACAAGTTTGAATTTTTTTGCAACAATCTAGTTGACATCCTATTTGGTAAATGACTAGATTATCGCACCATATTTTTACTCAGTTAAACTAATGGACATTGGACGAAGTGAACACATTTGAAATAAAATCAAGTTTAGTGAACAATTACAAAATTTCATCAAAAGTTTAAATGAAAGACTGCCATAATGCATAACCACAAAAAATTGCATGCATAATACCCAAATTTAACTTTTCCAAAGACTGCCATCTAACATGTGCAATGCATAAAAGCAAGCAAGGGAGTGGGTTATACCATTGCAGCTATGATTTGGACACCTGCATATTTGACGTCCCAGCTGAATTCTGTGATGGCCCAAGTGATCCCACCAAAGGACTCGGCGTTCTCTATAACATAATTCAAGTAATATAGGCTGTCGGTGGCTTTGTATAGCCACACAGCTGCCCATAACAACTCATCCATGTAACCACTCACCGACGTATAATAACCCTTTGCTACTCCAATACTGCTATCGTATTTTCCTCTATACTTATCACCAAACTCGAACAACTGCATAACAAATTCTCCTAATTCAATAACTCATTCCTGTACTCATATGGTATGTTTAGACAACATCAAATATGCCTTCAAGAGTTTAATTTGTGCGTTATGTTCAAATTAATACAGTATTATTATGCACAGATGAATCAAGGGACAGGGAGGATTTTTTTATTTTTATTTTTTGTTTTTTTTCTTTGTCTACGCCCATGACTATACATCAAAAGCATATTTAGAACACGTTTTTAGGCAAATTAGATAGTATAATAACGAGATCGAAATTCTCTTTCTTAGCCCTTGTTTGGTTTAGATAAGAAGTTAAATCAGAGTTAATAATTAATTTTAACTATATATTTCATAAAACTTATAATTTTAATCAACTTTTCAACTGTACATTTGATCCTTTTTATTAAAAATATTAAAACTCTTATTTTTAGTCAAACCAAACACGAGCTTAATATCATCTACGCTTTGTTTGATTCTCATTATTTTTAAAATATATTTTTTTCTCCCTTCTTTTCAACAACACAATTTTGAATAAAATAATATTACACACAATTTTAAAATTTTTCCTTATTTTTTAATCAAACATTCTTTATGAAACTACTATTTCAAAATGCATTATTTGCTAAAAATGGGGCTCAAACAGGTACCTAGTAATATATTCAAACGTCATTGACAAACATGGCACAAGAATAATAAACACGATTGTGTTAAAGATACAATTTGAATAAATAAGTTTTTGGCCGATTTATGAAAATTGTCTCTCTCCTTAACAACCTAATTAACTTACTTGTTGTGCATGATCCAAAAGAAGTAGGGAATAATGTGGGTTTGTTGTCCTAAACACAATGGCCGCCGCCGCCATGGCCGCAGCCGTTTCTCCGGCGACTTCGGAGCCCGGGTGCTCCTCATCCACCTTGTAAGCACGCCGGGAAGTCGTCATATCCTCCGGCCGCTGCCAACAGAGGTGGTCGGTGTCGCCATCACCCACCTGCAAAAATATCATGACGTCATTCACTATTATGCCCCAAAATTACCACGAAAATTACGAGTAATTTATGACACTTTGCAGTAATGGACCCACGAAGAAATTGAGGAGAAACTGTTATGACTAAAAATTTAAAGCAATTCTCCGGCATGATTGGAGGGTATTGTTCACTCTTTATGAAAATTGTCGGCAGCCGTGCATACAATGCACTTTTTTTGTTCAAATTTTCAAAAAAATACACAAATAGAGAGAGAGAGAGAGAGAGAGAGAGAGAGAGAGAGAATGTGTAACTTTACCTGAGCCCAAAGAACATGTGGATGAGTATGTGCTTTAATGAAATAATCGGTTCCCCATTTGATAGCTTCAAGGGCATGGCGATATTCCCCTGCATCCGCAATCCGATCCCGGTACTCAACAACACTCCATGAAAGCATCGTAATGGTAAAAGCCATTGGAAGACCAAATTTAACATTATCACCAGCATCATAATAGCCACCAACCAAATCCACCTGTTTCAAGCAAAAATCACACACAATGAACTTCGCCAATTATAATAAAAATTGCAGAAATAAATGTTTAAGCTAAAAAATGTGAATAATCAGAGTAACGTCCAACCAAATCTACCCGTTTCAAGCAAAAATCACACACAACAAAGAATAAACTTCAAAAATTTTAAGCAAAATTCACAATAAATGCAAATGTGGGATAATCACAGTGACCTCCAACCAAATCCACCAGTTTCAAGCATAAAACTACACACAATAAACTTCACAGACCTCATCCATCCGTTTTAAGCAAAAATCGATCGCATATACACAAATTTCAATTGAAAAATCACAAAAAATGTTGAAATGTGGATCGTTAAGTGATCGAACCCCCTGTTCTAAGCCGTCGGTGAGGCCGGAATGGTGGCGCCAAGTGACTCTCTGGTTGTACGGCAAGCGGCCGGAACGCTGTGCTTCGAAGTAGAGGAGACTCTTGGAAAGGGCTTCGCCATAGTTGAAGGATTCAGAGAACTGAAATGCATTGAACAGTGAAATTACAGAAATCAAAAACGAAAAAGGCTTGCATTTGCATTGCCTCATTCTTTGCGTGTTGGTTTCTGCTTTCACTATCTGTGGCAGAGCTACCGCCTTTGCCTCTAATATATACACATGCGAGGCACGTGCCTATGTTTTGTGTTGATTAGCGCTACACTAGAGTATATAGGTAAAACTTCGGCTTCAAACGATACAAGTTAATGAATCTCGTTCACATGTATGGTGAAAAAGTGAATAAAAATTACCCTAAAGTATAATTTGATCAGATTTTACTAGCTTTTTAGCAAGCAATCACTTCATTTAATTTGAACTGAAAGGTTAGAAGTGTAAAAAAAATTGAATTATGCGAATCGAAATTACTTGAACGGTTATTGGAATGGTGAGGTCGAAACTCCACACGACCCAACAAGGCCAACCCAACATAGAAGTAGATCGTAGTGGGCTAATAGGCAGCTTGCTCCGAGCTACTCGTGCCGATCTTGTACAAACAATTTTTGTATGAAATTGGTATATTTAAGAATCACTTTCCATTCAAACTTTCTTTTAACTATACATCCTCAAATAATTCTTATTTTCTTCCTACATTTTAACCACATATTAAAAAATAAAAAGTATTTTTTAAAGAATCACTTCTCGACAAATCTTTTATCAAACAAGCGCTAGAGCAAAATAGGACAAAATTGACCCATGAACTCAAATGCTGCGCATAATTTGAACAAAAAAAAAATTAAATAAAATTATACATATCCGAATTTTACACTAACTCAAATAATAAAAAACAATAAAAAATAGTATGAACAATTAAAAACAAGACCAATATATTAAAATAATAAATTATCCGCACAATCTGAAAAATTAAAATATATCCATTGTTGACTGAAAACGAAATAAAAATAAAAGGACAAAATCAAGAACCAAACATTTCTCATATATCCACACGTTTGTAGATAGTACATTAACGTGCAAACCTCTCAAAGCAGGTCGTATTGGACAATGTTTATTAATTTCTATTCCTTGATCTTCCAGTGCTAGACATGTCTTAACCTACATAATTAAATAATACATTCTTTCCTCTCTCTTTAACTTTCCTTTTCATGAAAAAAATAAAAATAAAAATTCTATAAGATTGTGAAAATGTCTTAGCATGTTGGTTAGCATACTGGGAAGTGATGGGAATGGTTCTATTTATATTTATTTAGAAGTCTCCCTCTTTAAGTCTGTAGGTTTTAGGTGGGTGTACCAAGGGCTTGATATTATTGCTTTTGATGCCTAACCCCCTAACAGCCCTCCACCCCCACCACCGCACCCCAACGAAGCCACCAAACCAAACCCGGATTTATACCATCCATACTCCCTATATTTTAAAAACCAAGACATTAGCAAGTTGAATTCTTGCTTGTAAACTTGATTGGCATTCCAGCTTATTCTGGATCATTATAGGATATGGCAGGCAATGTGCCTCAGGCGGTAGTTTTGTCCCAATAGAAGAACATTTTGAGGAGCATACTCGTAAAACTCTTCTACAAGAAGTAGATGCACATGAATTTCAATATATCCATCTCAAATAGCCACTCGAGAAATGATTTGCAAAACCAGTGTCAAAACAAGAGACTAACAAGTAAAACGAAAAGGAAATGAAATCCAAAGCCTCTGAAACTGAACGGGTAACTTCCAGATTAAACTATGAAATACTTTGACAACAGTAAGCAAGCATGTGGAGTTTAAAGGAGGATCAAAACACACCAAAAGACTAGCAATTGAAATATCTCAACTGCCGCTGTTACATAAGTTTGCAGCACTAATTTATATTACATTTTCAGAAGGCAATTGTGGACTCGTCCTCCTTTACTATGCAGTTGAACCTCCAGTCTGGTGAAGCATGGCATCTATCTCGTCACCTTCCTCCATTTCAAGCTGTAAACAAAAAAATGCAATTTGCAAAAATGCAAAAGTATGCGTGGAGAGAGAGAGAGAGAGAGAGAGAGAGAGAGAGCGAGGGCTGCTTCTCTTTGTCCAACTAGTATACAAGAGCTTCTATGGTAGTTATCCCAGTAATTGTGTATTCTATGGTAGTTATCCAAATAATTATGTCTTTTGTTTTTTTTTTGTTACAATTACTAACTAAATATCTTATAAATATGAGCAACATAAAATTTAACAGGTAATGGAGAAAAGGACGTATGGGATCGAAGGAAAAAATTCTTAGATGTCACAGATTCAATATTTGTCGGTCGTGAAGATACATTGCGGGAACTCGAGGAAAAATTGACGAGCTCAAAGTCGGAGTGTAAAATGATATGTGTTGTAGGGGATGCAGGTGTTGGCAAGACTACTGTTGTTAAAAAAATATATAAAGAAATGCAAAATGATTTTACTTCTTCTGCTTTAGTCTATGTCTCAAATGAGCCTAGAGTCCAAGAGCTTCTAATTGAAATAGCAAAGCAAGTTGGCCTTGAAGAGGAAAAGTGGAAGGAAAATTTGGAGGTCAACTTGCATTCTCTGCTCAATGAAGAAAAGTTTTTAATTTTTCTTGATGATATTTGGACAAATACAGCATGGGATGATTTAAAAAAGGTTATCCCCACCAACTCGAGAAATCAGAGCAGAGTTATCATTACTTCTCGGTATACTGATGTGGGCAGATATATTGGTGGTGAAAGCTCTTTGATTAAAGTGGAACTCTTAGATGAAGAAGAGAGCTGGGAACTCTTCTGCAAGCTGATCAAATCTTCTTTAGAAAATATTAATGAGATATTTCCTCCAATGGAACTGGAAGATATCGGTAGGAAGATAGTAAAAAGATGTGGCGGCTTGCCACTAGCAACTACTGTTGCAGCAGGTATGTTGCAGCAGAGAAGAAGAGATAAACATGAATGGAATGAGGTGCTTGACATCTTGAGCTCAAGTGCTGAAAATAGTTGTTCAGAAATCTTGTCCTTAAGTTACAAAGATTTACCTCAAGACTTCAGGCCTTTCTTGCTTTACTTTGGTCTCTTCCCAGAAGACCAAGAAATTTTTGTGTCTGAGTTGGTCAAGGCTTGGGTTGCCGAGAAATGGATCCAGGTTGACGGAATTCGAAATCCTGATGATATTGGGGCTGCTAAATTACAAATGTTAAGTGACAGAAATTTAATCCAAGTTTCTAAGAGAAACTTGGATGGAAGAGTAAAAAGTTGTCGCATTCATGATCTTCTACATGTTCTTTGCATAGAAAAGGCCAAGGAGAAAAACTTCTTTTGTACATTCCATAATCTACGCTCTAATTCTTTTTCAACCCTTCGTAGACTTACCATTGACGACACTAGTCAATATTCTTTTTCAAAAGCTAAAACTCCAAAACTTCATACCCTGCTCTGTTTCTGTAACTCAGGAGAAGAATTGTCTTTGATTCCTAATGAGATAGGAAACCTGAGTAGCTTGACTTACATTAAGTTGAGTGGGAGTTTTAAAAGGATGCCTTCGAGCATAATGAATCTCAAGAAATTGGTGACATTGGATATTAAACGAGCGACTTTCGGTGTTTTTCCTAGAAATATTTTCAGGATGAAGTATTTGAAGCATTTACTCTTCTGCCGTTCATATATGACTGTGACTAACATGTGCACAAATTTGTATGTCGGAAATGAGGTGTATTTGCTGAACATAGAAACTTTGGATGGGTTCCCTGGTAACATTTTCAAAGCAAGCTCATTAAAAAAACTCACCAACTTGAAAAAGCTGAGGATAGATTGGTTAAATGACCAACATGTTGATGTAACGTGTGGTACAACACCCATATCGAAGAAGCTCAAAGACTTGCGGTTGAGATTCGATAAGGAGCTTAAGAGGTTAAACTTGTCCCACTATGAACATCTTGCTAAGTTGCATCTGTACGGTACACCTAATTTTCCATTCAGGCTCGAAGCCATTGAATTCCCTCCAAACCTTTCTAAAATTGCCCTTCATCATTTGAAATTTCCTGAGGACCCAATGAAAGTACTAAAGGAACTACCCAGATTAGAGATCCTTAATTTGAAAAATTGTGAATTCGATGGGTCAATCACGTTGGATTTCTCAGGAGAAAACAGCTTTCCAGAGCTTCAAGTGTTGGCAATTTTTAAGGGATTTGGAAAAGTTCCGGAGTTGATTGTGGATCAAACAGGGATGCCAAAGCTTTACAAGTTTGTGTGCTACTCTATATTATTAAATGTTCCCGAGAGACTACATAAAATACTCGAGGAGCCGTGAAGCCTGACTAGTATTGAAGAGGTTAGCGTGCTTTTTCTAGTTCTTATACTGTTTCTTCCTTGTTTTCTAACTATTATTTTCTTTTCAGTACAATATTGTTTAGAAGTGAATTTAAAATAATCCAAAATATTCTTGCATGCGAATTCATAACTCAAAACTCAATAATTTTTTAAGTTGGAAAAAAAACGATATTGAATAAAAATGAGGGAGATGTGCCAATTTTTTTGTTAGTCGTTATATCCAATCAAGTTTGCCAAATATAAAACACGGTATAAGATTTTTCGAACCAAAGTCAATCTTAATTCATGATGTAAGGATTATTTTGCACGAGTATGTCTCACGAATATTTTTATATTGTGATAAATATCTACTATATTTATTAATGTTTCATGTATCTGAACGAGTTTACATTGTCATTAACGATTAGTGTCACGATACTACAACTTTTGATACATTCAATTTTGTTTCTCTGTCATGTTTTTCAGGGATAGCTAGAATAAGAATAAAGTTGTTTTCTTCATATCGCCAACAAGAGGAAGTGTATTCAGGTGGACTTCCTGAGCTTCCTCATTCTGCTCAGCAAAATTGAGTCTGAACGTTAGAGTTCTTTCTTAGTGCGTCGATAATGGGTGACGCAGTGTGACACGATGTAGTGGCAATCGTGTTTTTCGAGGGTTTCATGTAATTTTAGTGTGTTCTCTTTGGCATGTTTGTGGTGTTCATGTTCAATAATTTATCGTTACTTTGTAAACGATTTGTGCTTTTGACAATGTTCTTGTTTTCTTTGGAATAAATTAGTATTTTCTAGAAATTCATTGTTGAAAAAATGTTCAAATGGCAACCTTTTTTATTTTTCATTTTTTGTTTAAAATTGAAAGTGAAATGTGGTGTCATTAGGACTACAGTTCCTTTTTTTTTTTTCCCAAATAAATGACTTATATATTACATGAATATCTCACATAGTCTTTATTCAGTTGCATCTTCTCAAATCGATCGACCATTAACAATGAGAGTTTATTCATACGAATGATGTAGATATTGTTTTCAAATCCTGATAGACTACGATAACATATCATCTGAATATGTATTTAAAAACAATACAAATAGCAAAAAAAAAAAAAAAAGGTGAAATATTTGTGGAACTTATTGGAGATGAAATTTGAACTAAATCGTCTATTCATTAAATATTAATTTCTATTCATTAAATATTAATTTTGAATAAATCAAAAGTCTACCTATTTAGATGTCACTTAAATTGTAATATGTTGGAAGTTGGGTGTGACCCAAATGCCTTTGTTGAAGTGTTTGAAGCAATTGAAGAATTCTAATTAAAGTGCACGTAAATAAGAATTCAATTTGGAATGATATTGGAGTCTTATGTCAAGTTGAAGTTCTATTTATTTTTCACTAAAATCATGCCCATATATATAGCGAAGTAATAAATCTTCCTAATTAATATCAATTTACTTAATTTCATTTTTAGGGTATGTTTGAGCCACATTATTTTGGAAGAATGTATTTTAAAATAGTAGATTGATGGATAATGTGTGGTTAAAAAAGAAGGAAAAGTTATTGATGTGATGGAAAATATTATTTTAT